>SZYD01001723.1:0-25084 GCA_009363875.1 Mikania micrantha | reverse complement strand
GTCAACTACAAGGATACATGTACAGCCACTATAATATTTGAGATGATTGATGATAGAGATTTGTGGAATGGTTATATGATTTTCAGGTAATGAGGCTAAGTAGGTTGAAGAAGATGGAACATACACTTTTGGACATCATCATATAGGATCTTGGACTTAGCTAATTAACTAAAATTCTGGCGATGAGAGTTTAGTTAGTTTAGCTAATTCTTTTGTGTAATTGATGTACTAAATTCATGATGAACATGATTTTTGTGTAAACATTTATTTGGTTTGATTGATATATGGATGATTTGATTTAGATGCCCACGAGCTTTTGAACAATCTACACATCCCTCGTGGCATCCAGACGTTTCCGCCATCGGTCGGGGTGTTACAGATTGGTATCAGAGCCTGGGTTATAGGGAATTGGTTAATTAGGTTAGAATGGTTGACCTAGTCTATAAACGTAGGATACCCTAGTATGAAGAAATTCATACACTAGTTAGTATATTCAGGATCTCATGCTTATGTGTTATTACATGTTAACAGAACTCCTGTTATACATCTGATTAATATGCTGATTATTAATTGTTTGCTACCTGTGCCTTAATGACTCGATAAGGACATACTCGTGGTGTATTGTAAAGGTGGTGGACGGTGATTTGGGCGGTTGCGACCTACCCTTATCATATGCCCTATATATATACCATTTACAGTACATCAGGTGGATGTCAGTATTGAGGAATGAGGGAACCACCCGTTTGGGACACTTATCTGTTTAAGAACTTAACTGCTTAGGAAATTATCTGCTTTAGGAATTATCTGCTAGATCTATTGATATCCAGACAGGACACACTCGTGGTATACTACAAAGGTGGTGGGACGGTGTAAGGGAGGTTGCGATCTACCCTTGCATATGCCCTATACATATACCATTTGTAGTATATTGAGGGTATGTCAGTGTCAGGAACTTAGGATATTATTAGGACATTACTAGGAATTGTGTACGGTTATGATTGATGGATTGTTAATGGTGTGTTGGTTTAGGTTGGGTTGGATTGACACTTTGGATGATCACATGTGATGAACACTTATAAACTCATTTATAAACACACTCATTGGACACGTAGGGGTGCATAGGATCAATGAACGACGCGAACACTTAGTGATTAAATTGTAGAATTGGATGATGATATAGACACTTGAAGAATATATAAAACGCATAGTGATGATACTAACACATAGTGATGGTATGAACACTTGATGAGAATAAATTATAGGGAGGATATGAACACTTAGTGACAATAAGAGCACTCAGTGATGATATGAACCCTTATTAATGATTATGACATTGGGATTTTAGTATGGAATTTAGTGAACTTAGACGTTAGGGGAAACTTTAATGTCAGGTGAACTTAGACATTAGGTGAACTTAGAAATAGGCAAACCTACATGTCAGGTGAACTTAGACATTAGGCGAACCTAATTGTCCAAGGGAACTAGAGACCACTTCACTCAAAATTATCCTACCTGGGATAAGGGTTGTGAAGTGAAACTATGGTGAGATACATGATACACCCTAAACCCTAACAAGGGCATAATCGTGGTACAATGGAACGGTGGTGGGACGGTGTAGGGGAGATTGCGATCTACCTCTGCATATGCCCTATATATAAGCTTGTTGCATTGCATCGAGAGGTTGTCAGTGTTGGTATAGGGTGGGGAATGTATAGGACTTAGGAATAGTTAGCTAATATTAGTTATGACCAACTAGGACACTTAGCATAATATTAGGAAATTTACAAATGTTATGAGTTTAATGACAGATATGAGAAATATATTTCCTATATGTAATCCTAACTGTTTAAAATGAACTCAATTGACCATTGTTTGTATGACTTACGTTGTAAACGGTAGTAACATGTTTCTAATTTCTCAGAAACATGCCGCCGCGCCGTCACAACGATGATGACTCGAACAGTGGGGATGCTAACAACGGTAATGCCAACTCCGGCATACAAGAGTTAGCAACACTGATAACTGGATCGGTGAATCAACTGACTCAGGCCAATCAGAATATCAATCAGAACCGAGGTGGTGCAAACCCGCCAACTTGCACCTTTAAACACTTCAACTCCTGCAACCCCCAGAAGTTTACTGGAGCTGAATCAGCCACTGGTCTGCTACAGTGGTTCGAGAGTATGGAGAACATTTTCATCAACTGTGATTGCCCTGATAACCTGAAAGTTCGCTATGCCACTAGTGTTTTCCAAAAGAGAGCACTAACTTGGTGGAATGGGGAGAAGTGAACTAGGGGAGTTGATGATGCCCTTGCACTGACTTGGTTTGAGGTCAAGACTTTGATGACCACTGAATTCTGTCCTCGCAGTGAGATGAGGAAACTGGAGACTGAGTTCTGGGAACTCAAGCAGGATAGCGGGGAGAATGTGATTTACAATACTCAGTTTCATGAGTATAGTCTGCTGGTACCTCATCTGGTGACACCCTTAGAGAGGGCAATTGAGAAATACATCGGAGGTCTGCCGATGCAAATCCAGGATACAGTCTACGGGAGCAACCCCAAAACACTTGAGGCTGCGATCCGTTTAGCTGCTACACTCACTGATGATCATGTAAAGGCTGGAACACTCACGAGAAAGGGGACGAAGAAAGCTGAGGTGAAGTCTGCTGTGAAAGAAATAAAATCTGAAGTCAAGACTGAGGCTGCTAGTTCTTCTAAAAGCAGCAACAAGAAGAGAAAGACCAGAAATTTTGTGGTCACTGCTCCTGCTGCTAAGTCTGTGCAGCAATCATCAAACAACTCCACTGCAAGGAATTACATTGGGAACACTCCCCAATGTAGTACCTGCAGATATCATCACTTGCCAAACATGCCTTGTCGCATCTGCAACAACTGTGGCAAATTTGGCCATCTTGCTAATGTCTGTCGGAGTGCACAGCAAGCACAAAGGATGCAATTTGCTCCGCTTGCATTGCCCGCTCCATAAGCTCAACCGATACAAACTGCACCTGTTCGCCAGGTACCTGCACAGGCAAGAGCCTGTTATGAGTGTGGCGAAGTAGGTCACTTCAGAAACCAATGCCCAAAGTTGACCGGAAACAATCAGAGGGTGGCAAGAGGCCGGGCGTTTCAGCTAAATGCTCCAGCTGCTCAAGCCAACCAGGACGTGGTCAACGGTACATTTCTGATCAACAACTCTTATGCATCTGTCTTATTTGATTCTGGTGACAATAGGAGTTTTGTTTCATATGATTTTGAATGCTTGCTTGGTAGAACACGTACATATCTAGATAAACCGTTTAACGTGGAGGTGGTTGACGGAAACACTATTGATATTGACACTGTTATTATCGGATGTATTGTGAACTTAAATGATCACGTTTTCCCAATTGATCTCATACCTATGCATCTTGGTAGCTTTGATGTTATCATAGGCATGGATTGGTTAGCCACCCACAAAGCGGAGAGTCTTTGGAGAAACTTCTAGCGAAGGTCTTAAGCTTATGTCATGCACTAAAGCACACAAGTAACTTAGGAAGAAATGTATAGCATTTTTAGCTCATATTGTGGAGAAAAAGGATAAAGGAAAAAGAATTGAAGATGTCCCTGTGATCAGAGAATTTCCCAAAGTATTTCCAGATGATTTGCCGGGTCTTCCACCAGAACGTCAAGTAGAGTTTCGAATTGACTTAGTACCTGGTGCGAATCCAGTTGCTAAAGCTCCCTACAGACTTGCGCCTTCGGAGTTTCAAGAATTGGCGAGCCAGTTGCAAGAGCTGACTGATAAAGGATTCATTCGCCCGAGCCATTCGCCATGGGGTGCACCGGTCCTATTTGTCAAGAAGAAGGACGGGTCATTCCGAATGTGTATCGACTACCGCGAATTGAACAAGCTTACAATTAAGAATCGATATCCACTGCCGCGCATCGATGATCTTTTCGATCAGCTTCAAGGCTCGGCTTGGTTTTCAAAGATCGATCTTAGGTCTGGGTATCATCAGCTTCGCATACATGAAGATGATATTCCCAAGACTGCTTTCAGATTAAGATATGACCATTATGAATTTCTGGTAATGCCTTTCGGCCTTACCAATGCACCTGCGGTTTTCATGGATCTCATGAACCGTGTCTGCAGGCCATACTTGGATAGATTTGTGATTGTATTCATTGATGATATTTTGATCTACTCAAAGACCAAAGAAGAACACGAGAAACACCTTAAGTTGGTTTTGGAGATCCTAAGAGAAGAGCGACTGTATGCCAAATTCTCTAAATGTGAATTCTGGCTTAAGGAGGTTCAATTCTTGGGACACATAGTCAACGAATATGGTGTTTGACGGGTGGTCCGTAGGACAACCCTTAATTGGGTTAAATTATGTTAAAATCTTACACTTTGCTCGTTTATTTGCTAGAATTAGATAACTACAGTATGATTGGTGTTTCAGGTGAAAAAGGGCCTAAATATACGGTTTTGATGTGCTTGAATGAGAGCTTGTACCATATGGAGACAAGTTGGAGTGTTGCACTTTTGAAGAAACAACAAATGATGAAGATGCAGATATGGCCGTAGGTTACGGTCCTGAGTTTGTTAAAATGGTGTACCGTAAAGCAGGCTGTTCTGACCGTAGCATTTTTACCTCCACCGTAAGCTACGGTGGGCGCCGTAGCTTACGGTGGTCTCCAGCGAGAAAAGTGTAACTGCTGTATTTAATCCGTTTTTGAAGTGTCTTTTGGTATGGAATCATGGCCAGACGTTTTCTAGGCAGTTTTGAGGCGATTTTGGCTGGTCTTCTTGGTGAAAAACAATTCTAAACAATTCGGTTTTGTGTTTTGATTCGTATGAACATTAATCGTTGCGTGATGATGATGTACCAAACCATGAGCGGCTAATTTCATTAGTGATCATCTTGGGTGAAGGTTTTCTCTACAACTTTTGTGTGTTTATCTGTATTTTTAGAATAATGAACTTGGTATGTTTGCTATGTTTGTTATGATGCATGGATGTTTGATTGTAAACTGTTGATTAATGTTTTGATCATAATCTAAACTGTACGTTCTTGGTGTCGTTGACAATCGAGATATCACGGGAGGGGTTAGGGTTGGATATTGATTAATTGGTCATCGGGTAACGACCTCGCGTCTAGTTAATCCGAGTACTTTGTTCCCTTTTATCACAACAACCGTTTATGCATGAGTTATGTCTATGTAACTCTTTCTAGTTGGATTACACACAACTGTTAATGGAAACCGGAACCTAAGATGGTCATTTTCTCTTAATCTGTTAAACAATCAAATTTGATTTGCAATTAGTTAGTAATTTTAGTTATAAAACCAAACAATCCAAATCATTGAATTTACATTCTGCAATTTAGTTTAAATTTAATTACTTCACGAAGCTACTTAGATAACACATTTTCCACAAACTCCTCGTGTTCGATACCCACTTACTGCTAGCTAATCTAGTTGTATTTGGTTTAAATTTGCGTGAGGCTTCGACATCGCGTCAAATTTTGGCGCCGTTGCCGGGGATTGAACGAATGTATGCCAAATTCTCTAAATGTGAATTCTGGCTTAAGGAGGTTCAATTCTTGGGACACATAGTCAACGAATATGGTGTTCACGTAGATCCTGCAAAGATTGATGCGGTGAGAAATTGGAGTACACCGAAGACACCGACGGAGATTCGATCGTTTCTCGGACTTGCTGGTTACTATCAGCGGTTCATTTCGAATTTCTCCAGAATTGTTGTCCCTCTTACTTCTTTGACTCAAAAGAATAAATCATATGAGTGGGGACCAAAGCAAGAAGAGGCGTTTCAGACTTTGAAGCAGAAACTCTGTGATGCTCCTGTATTGACACTACCTGATGGAAATGATGATTTTGTGGTTTACTGTGATGCATCCAACTTAGGTCTCGGTTGTGTTCTCATGCAACGGGGAAAGGTTGTGGCCTATGCATCAAGGCAGTTGAAAATTCACGAGAAGAACTACACTACGCACGACTTGGAACTTGGTGCAGTCGTGTTTGCCTTGAAGATATGGAGACACTATCTTTATGGCACGAAGTGTGTAGTCTTTACTGATCATAAAAGCTTACAACATATTCTCAATCAAAAGGAGCTTAATATGAGACAACGGAGATGGGTTAAACTGTTGAACGATTATGACTGTGAAATTCGCTACCATCCTGGTAAAGCGAATGTAGTAGCAGATGCGCTTAGTCGCAAAAGTCAAGTTCAGATCCATAGTGTCCGAGTGCACTCTAGTCTCCGTGATGATGTTCTCATAGCCCAACAACACTCATTAGCTCAAGATGACTTGAAAAATGAGATGTCATGCGGGGCTGAAATTTTATTGGAAACTAAAGATGATGGGTTGATGTACTATTTGAATCGATTGTGGATACCGAACAGGGGTGGTCTTAGGATGGTGATTATGGATGAAGCCCATAAGTCTCGTTACTCAATCCATCCAGGTTCTGACAAGATGTATCAAGACCTTAGGGGCTTGTACTGGTGGCCTGGTATGAAGAAGGATATTGCTGAATACGTGTCAAAGTGCCTTAACTGTGCTAAAGTCAAGGCGGAACACCAGCGACCTTCAGGATTTTTACTACAGCCAGAGATACCGATGTGGAAGTGGGAGAATATCTCCATGGATTTCATTACTAAACTCCCACGAACCGCAAACGGTAAAGATAGCATTTGGGTCATTGTTGATAGATTAACAAAGTCGGCTCATTTCTTACCGATACGCGAAACTTACCCCGTACGGAAGTTAGCTCGTATCTACATTGATGAGATCATTAGCCGACATGGTATTCCCTTAAGCATAATATCGGATCGTGATGCTCGTTTCACGGCACGATTTTGGGAATCACTTCACGAAGCATTTGGAACACTGGATCTTAGCACCGCTTATCATCCTCAAACGGATGGTCAAACGGAGCGAACGATTCAGACATTGGAAGACATGTTGAGAGCTTGTGTCATCGATTTCGGTGGCAATTGGGATAGCCATTTACCATTGGTTGAGTTCTCGTATAACAACAGTTATCACGCGAGCATTGGTATGGCGCCGTTTGAAGCTCTTTATGGCAGGAAATGTCGGTCACCTATTTGTTGGACCGAAGTCGGCGATTAGCAGATTACTGGTCCTGAGGTTATTCAGGAAACGACTGACAAGATCCGCCAGATCTGTGACAATCTGTTAGCTGCTCGCAGTAGACAGAAGAGTTATGCGGACAAACGACGTAAGCCTTTGGAGTTTGAGGTGAATGATATGGTATTACTCAAGGTATCGCCTTGGAAGGGCGTTGTGCGATTTGGGAATAAGGGTAAACTTGCTCCACATTATGTTGGCCCTTTTAAGATCCTTGAATGGATCGGGAAGGTTGCCTACAAATTAGAACTTCCTCCTGAACTTAGTAACGTGCACCCAACGTTTCACGTGTCCAATCTAAGAAAGTACTTAGCTAATCAGGATCTTCAGGTATCACTCAATGACATTCGCGTCGATGATACTATGCACTTTACTGAAAGACCGGTGGAAATAATGGATCGTGAGGTCAAGAAACTCAAACGCAGTAGAATTCCAATTGTCAAAGTACGTTGGGAATCGAAGCAGGGTCCAGAATTCACCTGGGAGCGGGAAGATCAGATGAAGCTTAAGTACCCACATTTATTTACTGCGGTCAGTCCAAGTTGAATTTCGGGACGAAATTCCTTTAACTAGGGGAGACTGTAACATCACTGTACTTTAGGTTGTCCGTACATCCGTACGATTGTACTGTTACGACCTGAGATTTATTATTATTAATGATGAATACATTATTGGATGATTATCACTGTTACTGGTATGCATGTTTATAACATATTATGGATTATTGGGATGGAACTAGGAGTTTGTTATGGTCTGGTTGCTAAACGTAGTCAAGGACACATGGTCATGGTTTATCGAAATAGCGGTGGGACGGTGTAGGGGAGGTTGCGATCTACCTCTGCATATGCCCTATACATATGCATATTTCGGTCTATCATGGATGTGTCAGTGACTTGGGTTTAGTGGGTTTTGGTTTGGGAAGATAATATTAAAGTTAATAAAATAATGGAAGTGTAACTGGAATTAATTACGCGATTGTGAGGTTACGAATGCAATTTAAACACGAATATTAATTCGGAAATATTAACTTAATAAATGTATTCGCGTGGGTGACGATTCACACAAATATAATTATTAAGCATAATATTCTGAAACGATATTCCATAAATCGTAAATCGAATCTAAATACGGTACGAGCGTCGGATTCTGAAAGGTGACGATCTTTACGAATACGTACGCGAGTAACGTGTCTCGACGAAATAATAAATAATATCAAACGATATTAGTTTAATAAACGGAGACAATTATTTAAAAGATTTCTTTAAAATCATTTCATTACAACGAAAACACATTTTATTAAAAGGACTTTAAATATGTTCACGAAAAGAACCGAGTAAGTTTAAAAAGATTGACGCGTATTAAACGAGATCATTTTGCGAAATAAAGAGTGTTTAAAATCAATTTAATTAATGAAACATTATTATTTAAACATTTTATTGTTTAAATATGTTTACGTTAAAAACCGAACATTTTATTATGATTATCGCGATAAAAACGAGACCGGGAACGCGGTGTTAATACGAAATATAAGGAAGAAGAAGCCTTCTTCTTCCTCATATCACCCATCTCTTTCTCTCACTAAAAACACACACACACCATAATCCTCCACCTTCTCTCTAGCCTTTTTCACTCGTTTCTTGACGGATTCATGAGATTCCGGCGCCTACGCGTTCGTGTTATCGAGAGGAACAAGAGGACCCGAAGAAATCTCACGTTTGATCTATAAATCAAGGTAAATCTTATGCTTGCTTTTCGGTTTTGTAGAAAGATTATAAAATCCATGGGTTCTTGTTATTATGGTCGATCTATGCTCTTGAAAACTCTAAATTACCTGTGCGTGAGTTTATGGAAGCCATGGTTGGTCTAGGATTCGGAGAAGGAGAGATTTGGGGCTGGAAACGACACAGGTTCGCGACAAAGGAGCCTGGCCGAACCCTATGGAGCCGGACGAACCTTGCACAAGCCGCCATCCCCGAACCATTTGGGATGCAGACCAACGAACCCTAGTGATTCTGCCGAACCCTCCTTGGACTATCCGAACCATCTAAGGGGTTGCGAACCTTACTAGCCTCACGAACCATGCAGCCTTTTTGCCGAACCTTAGGCCACCGAACCTCTCATGCAGCCGCGAACTATAGGAACCAGGCGAACCCTTGGGTTAAAACCCTGGAGCAACGAACCATTGAAGATGGCATCCCACGAACCCTAGCGAACCCTTCTAAATTGTAGGCCGAACCTAGGGACTTCATGTTAACCGAACCCTTTGTCTCACACAGGGCCGAACCCTATTGTTATTGGCCGAACCTATGCCCAATATGCCGTAGGTTCGCTGCCTTTTTGGAAGGTTAAAACCAGACCTTGTTTCTTCAATGGATTTGTGATAATTGGAAGGCATAATTACTATGTATATATATGTATGTATATACATATATATACACACATATACGTACCCATTCATGCATGCAATAATAATTAAGTGGGTATTGTCTTATAAGTATCAATTTGAATTAGGTAATTATATATGTTGAACATTTTATAAAATCAAGCTAAGACTGTATTCTCAAATATGAATTTAAAGGTTAAGTAACTAGATTTTATGATGATGACCTAACTAAGGGTGCATGCAACTATGGGTATAGATATGTGTATGATAAGGATTAACCACCTTGAAAATACCTAGGGATGGGGAAATTCTTAAAGGCTTCATAACTAATTATCATATTGTAATTAATCTAAACTAACCAGATTAGATGGTTTTCTTATGATAATTATCTTACAGCTTCAAGAGTAAGACTTAACTTAGAATATATGAACGAAGTTAACAAGATGTTGGATCATCAAAAGTAAACACCTAAGGGGCAAATAAAATAATGAAAATACTAACACTATAAACACAAACATTATAATAATTACAGGTTAATTGTGTTGTTGAGTCGATTCGAGTTACAAACGTGAGCGCGCTTAATACGAGAACACTGATTTTGAGGACTTCAGGTGAGTTCTCATACCCTCCCTTTCTTTTAAACTGTTTTGTCTTAAATTCGGAGGTGAAACATGAATACCCATTTTCAATATTGTTTTGATATTACATGGATGACACTTGTTTATTTGTATGAAATCCATAGTTATGGATTATCATATTCCATGAGTTGTTACTATTGACTTCGGTCATTCGTAACGACTGCATGTATTGTCACGAGGAGTTTGCCTCATCCGTGTGTCGTTGTCTTTGACTTCGGTCAATTACAATGATGCATGTATTGTCACGTGGAGATTGCCACATCCGTGTATCGTAGTCTTTGACTTCGGTCAATTACAATGATGCATGTATTGTCACATGGAGATTGCCACATCCGTGTATCGTAGTCTTTGACTTCGGTCAACTACAAGGATACATGTATAGCCACTTATAATATTTGAGATGATTGATGATAGAGATTTGTGGAATGGTTATATGATTGACTATCTATGATTAGTTATGATTAATTGAGATGTGTGATTATGTGTTATGGGTTATGTGCTTGGTTATTGTAATGGATTATCTCGCAGGTGTCATGTAGATTTCTAAGCAAGACTCTAAACTCAATTCCCGCTTTATAAAACTATTTATAAAACATTTTAATTATAAAAACTTATGATTACTCACCAACTACTTTGTAGTTGACACTTGATTTTACATGTTTCAGGTAATGAGGCTAAGTAGGTTGAAGAAGATGGAACATACACTTTTGGACATCATCATATAGGATCTTGGACTTAGCTAATTAACTAAAATTCTGGCGATGAGAGTTTAGTTAGTTTAGCTAATTCTTTTGTGTAATTGATGTACTAAATTCATGATGAACATGATTTTTGTGTAAACATTTATTTGGTTTGATTGATATATGATGATTTGATTTAGATGCCCACGAGCTTTTGAACAATCTACACATCCCTCGTGGCATCCAGACGTTTCCGCCATCGGTCGGGGTGTTACAGATTGGTATCAGAGCCTGGGTTATAGGGAATTAGGTTACTAGAAATGGTTGACCTAGTCTATAAACGTAGGATACCCTAGTATGAAGAAATTCATACACTAGTTAGTATATTCAGGATCTCATGCTTATGTGTTTATTACATGTTAACAGAACTCCTGTTATACATCTGATTATATATGCTGATTATTAATTGTTTGCTACCTGTGCCTTAATGACTCGATAAGGACATACTCGTGGTGTATTGTAAAGGTGGTGGGACGGTGATTTGGGCGGTTGCGACCTACCCTTATCATATGCCCTATATATATACCATTTACAGTACATCAGGTGGATGTCAGTATTGAGGAATGAGGGAACCACCCGTTTGGGACACTTATCTGTTTAAGAACTTAACTGCTTAGGAAATTATCTGCTTTAGGAATTATCTGCTAGATCTATTGATATCCAGACAAGGACACACTCGTGGTATACTACAAAGGTGGTGGGACGGTGTAAGGGAGGTTGCGATCTACCCTTGCATATGCCCTATACATATACCATTTGTAGTATATTGAGGGTATGTCAGTGTCAGGAACTTAGGATATTATTAGGACATTACTAGGAATTGTGTACGGTTATGATTGATGGATTGTTAATGGTGTGTTGGTTTAGGTTGGGTTGGATTGACACTTTGGATGATCACATGTGATGAACACTTATAAACTCATTTATAAACACACTCATTGGACACGTAGGGTGCATAGGATCAATGAACGACGCGAACACTTAGTGATTAAATTGTAGAATTGGATGATGATATAGACACTTGAAGAATATATAAACGCATAGTGATGATACTAACACATAGTGATGGTATGAACACTTGATGAGAATAAATTATAGGGAGGATATGAACACTTAGTGACAATAAGAGCACTCAGTGATGATATGAACCCTTATTAATGATTATGAACATTGGGATTTAGTATGGAATTTAGTGAACTTAGACGTTAGGGGAAACTTTAATGTCAGGTGAACTTAGACATTAGGTGAACTTAGAAATAGGCAAACCTACATGTCAGGTGAACTTAGACATTAGGCGAACCTAATTGTCCAAGGGAACTAGAGACCACTTCACTCAAAATTATCCTACCTGGGATAAGGGTTGTGAAGTGAAACTATGGTGAGATACATGATACACCCTAAACCCTAACAAGGGCATAATCGTGGTACAATGGAACGGTGGTGGGACGGTGTAGGGGAGATTGCGATCTACCTCTGCATATGCCCTATATATAAGCTTGTTGCATTGCATCGAGAGGTTGTCAGTGTTGGTATAGGGTGGGGAATGTATAGGACTTAGGAATAGTTAGCTAATATTAGTTATGACCAACTAGGACACTTAGCATAATATTAGGAAATTTACAAATGTTATGAGTTTAATGACAGATATGAGAGAAATATATTTCCTATATGTAATCCTAACTGTTTAAAATGAACTCAATTGACCATTGTTTGTATGACTTACGTTGTAAACGGTAGTAACATGTTTCTAATTTCTCAGAAACATGCCGCCGCGCCGTCACAACGATGATGACTCGAACAGTGGGGATGCTAACAACGGTAATGCCAACTCCGGCATACAAGAGTTAGCAACACTGATAACTGGATCGGTGAATCAACTGACTCAGGCCAATCAGAATATCAATCAGAACCGAGGTGGTGCAAACCCGCCAACTTGCACCTTTAAACACTTCAACTCCTGCAACCCCCAGAAGTTTACTGGAGCTGAATCAGCCACTGGTCTGCTACAGTGGTTCGAGAGTATGGAGAACATTTTCATCAACTGTGATTGCCCTGATAACCTGAAAGTTCGCTATGCCACTAGTGTTTTCCAAAAGAGAGCACTAACTTGGTGGAATGGGGAGAAGTGAACTAGGGGAGTTGATGATGCCCTTGCACTGACTTGGTTTGAGGTCAAGACTTTGATGACCACTGAATTCTGTCCTCGCAGTGAGATGAGGAAACTGGAGACTGAGTTCTGGGAACTCAAGCAGGATAGCGGGGAGAATGTGATTTACAATACTCAGTTTCATGAGTATAGTCTGCTGGTACCTCATCTGGTGACACCCTTAGAGAGGGCAATTGAGAAATACATCGGAGGTCTGCCGATGCAAATCCAGGATACAGTCTACGGGAGCAACCCCACGAGAAAGGCTGGAACACTCACGATGATCATGTAAAGGCTGGAACACTCACGAGAAAGGGGACGAAGAAAGCTGAGGTGAAGTCTGCTGTGAAAGAAATAAAATCTGAAGTCAAGACTGAGGCTGCTAGTTCTTCTAAAAGCAGCAACAAGAAGAGAAAGACCAGAAATTTTGTGGTCACTGCTCCTGCTGCTAAGTCTGTGCAGCAATCATCAAACAACTCCACTGCAAGGAATTACATTGGGAACACTCCCCAATGTAGTACCTGCAGATATCATCACTTGCCAAACATGCCTTGTCGCATCTGCAACAACTGTGGCAAATTTGGCCATCTTGCTAATGTCTGTCGGAGTGCACAGCAAGCACAAAGGATGCAATTTGCTCCGCTTGCATTGCCCGCTCCATAAGCTCAACCGATACAAACTGCACCTGTTCGCCAGGTACCTGCACAGGCAAGAGCCTGTTATGAGTGTGGCGAAGTAGGTCACTTCAGAAACCAATGCCCAAAGTTGACCGGAAACAATCAGAGGGTGGCAAGAGGCCGGGCGTTTCAGCTAAATGCTCCAGCTGCTCAAGCCAACCAGGACGTGGTCAACGGTACATTTCTGATCAACAACTCTTATGCATCTGTCTTATTTGATTCTGGTGACAATAGGAGTTTTGTTTCATATGATTTTGAATGCTTGCTTGGTAGAACACGTACATATCTAGATAAACCGTTTAACGTGGAGGTGGTTGACGGAAACACTATTGATATTGACACTGTTATTATCGGATGTATTGTGAACTTAAATGATCACGTTTTCCCAATTGATCTCATACCTATGCATCTTGGTAGCTTTGATGTTATCATAGGCATGGATTGGTTAGCCACCCACAAAGCGGAGAGTCTTTGGAGAAACTTCTAGCGAAGGTCTTAAGCTTATGTCATGCACTAAAGCACACAAGTAACTTAGGAAGAAATGTATAGCATTTTTAGCTCATATTGTGGAGAAAAAGGATAAAGGAAAAAGAATTGAAGATGTCCCTGTGATCAGAGAATTTCCCAAAGTATTTCCAGATGATTTGCCGGGTCTTCCACCAGAACGTCAAGTAGAGTTTCGAATTGACTTAGTACCTGGTGCGAATCCAGTTGCTAAAGCTCCCTACAGACTTGCGCCTTCGGAGTTTCAAGAATTGGCGAGCCAGTTGCAAGAGCTGACTGATAAAGGATTCATTCGCCCGAGCCATTCGCCATGGGGTGCACCGGTCCTATTTGTCAAGAAGAAGGACGGGTCATTCCGAATGTGTATCGACTACCGCGAATTGAACAAGCTTACAATTAAGAATCGATATCCACTGCCGCGCATCGATGATCTTTTCGATCAGCTTCAAGGCTCGGCTTGGTTTTCAAAGATCGATCTTAGGTCTGGGTATCATCAGCTTCGCATACATGAAGATGATATTCCCAAGACTGCTTTCAGATTAAGATATGACCATTATGAATTTCTGGTAATGCCTTTCGGCCTTACCAATGCACCTGCGGTTTTCATGGATCTCATGAACCGTGTCTGCAGGCCATACTTGGATAGATTTGTGATTGTATTCATTGATGATATTTTGATCTACTCAAAGACCAAAGAAGAACACGAGAAACACCTTAAGTTGGTTTTGGAGATCCTAAGAGAAGAGCGACTGTATGCCAAATTCTCTAAATGTGAATTCTGGCTTAAGGAGGTTCAATTCTTGGGACACATAGTCAACGAATATGGTGTTTGACGGGTGGTCCGTAGGACAACCCTTAATTGGGTTAAATTATGTTAAAATCTTACACTTTGCTCGTTTATTTGCTAGAATTAGATAACTACAGTATGATTGGTGTTTCAGGTGAAAAAGGGCCTAAATATACGGTTTTGATGTGCTTGAATGAGAGCTTGTACCATATGGAGACAAGTTGGAGTGTTGCACTTTTGAAGAAACAACAAATGATGAAGATGCAGATATGGCCGTAGGTTACGGTCCTGAGTTTGTTAAAATGGTGTACCGTAAAGCAGGCTGTTCTGACCGTAGCATTTTTACCTCCACCGTAAGCTACGGTGGGCGCCGTAGCTTACGGTGGTCTCCAGCGAGAAAAGTGTAACTGCTGTATTTAATCCGTTTTTGAAGTGTGTTCAGATGGCCGAAAAATCAGAACGAAAACAATGTGAAAACAGGATGTTTAGTTGAGTCCGTAAGTGAGGAAACACAATTCAAACACAATTGCAGTGTTATTTCAGAATGACGAATTTACAATGTGTTTGCGTGGGTGACGATTCACACAAACATATCTGTGAGTTTGGAGTTCTGAAATAATGACTGGAAAGTAGAAAACAAAAGTCGGAAAGCCAAACCATTGTCGTGTTCGTTCGGGTGACGATTCGAACGAATACGCGCGATGGTGACGCGATCTGACGAAACGAAAACGACACGAACGGAAATAATTTAATAAAATACAATATTTTAATGTTTTACAATTTTGAAACTCATCAAGAATTAAATTAAATAAAAGCTTTTATTTAAAATCCGTAAAAACGCGCGTTACGTTCCGGAAACGTAACGAAAACGCGAACCGGGCAACAAAAACGAACCCGAACTCACTCGTGATATAAATACCTTGAATGAGTTCATTTTATTCATTTTTACTTCTCTTCTTCTTCCCCAAACCCTAATCCCGGTTTTGGAGAGCCACCACCATTTCCAACCTTCAACCTCTCATATCTCTCTCATTTCACCACCAAATCCTTCCATCTTTAGATCAAATCAAAGCTACAAACCCCCTCTACACAAAAGTACAACCGATCTAGAGTGGAAACTAATGAGATTCGAGGTATTTAGATGCAAAGGTCATGAAAACTAGGGTTTTCTAAACCCTTAGTCGACCCATTTACCCATAACCGGTTCTAGACCAACCTCCACGAACCATTCACCCTCGAAAACCATCCTTGCACACCTCAAACCACCCTAGAAAAGGGGTTGAGAGATCGTGGGAAGTCGGCTGGGTGCGACCCACCTACAGCAGGCCGAATGGCCATAGGCCGATTGAGCTGACCACCCGACCGAATCACATGGGCTGACTAACTTCTCTCGATGTCTTCTCATTTGGCTAACGTGTGACAATTACAGTTGAGAATTTCGTCATTAATGACGAAATCACATGTGGTCGTGCTTGAAACCCACGCTGATTTGATGATTTTAATTATTACAAGTTGATAGTATGCGAAAAATGGTGTTAGTAGATCGCAAAGAAACATCCATCACCTAATGCTTGTTCAAATAGGTGACCAACCGATTTCATGTTTAGAATCATAACTCGAAAATGAAGAGAATGAGTGGAAGCAAATCGCGAAACGAGGCTCCGATTTCAAGATACACTGAGTCAAAGATGGCGTTAAATAAGAGGTCAAATATTTTGAATCTTTAGGTCTTGAGATTATAACCATTGGAAAGAGCTCGAAAAATCGTGAACGTAGGCGAAAACCGTGCTCAAAACGGAGTTCATATGCTCCCGGAATCGCGAAAACAAAATCGGGTCTATCTAAGGCGGTGGAGGTACGCGAAGCAACTCTTGGCGGTACGAGACGGACCAAAATACATAAAAATCTGATTTTCTTGATCAGATTTCATTTCTGGTCGATTAACTCGACTTCCAGACGCCTAAAATCAAATTTTTACCCTCAAATCTTCATCTTGAAGGCTTCTAAACCCACGGATCGCACCAAGAAACATATCTACAAGTCCCAATCATCATATCTGTCAGAGAAATCCGTCAGATTAGGTAACGGTTCGTTTTAACCTTCTAGTTTGATAATGGTTAGATTAAATCTTGTTTTGAATATAATATAATAGTTATTGTTGTGGATTATTGCCTAGTTGATGGCTATGAATGATTAGAAACGAAGAACACGATATGTTAACGGTTAAATCTTTGTTTTGATCCGTTGTAATGCCCGATTTTCATGACACTAAAATAATGGTTATAATGGTTTAAACCATTTGATTGTAACAATGATTGTGATTGTCTTGATCATTTCTTGAAATGCTAGGTTAAATCCAAGTGTTTCAAACTAATGACAAGCATAAAGATAATCACCGGGATAACGATCTGATGTTTATGATAACAGTCAGATTAGTACATTGAGCATGGTTATTAAACCTATTTTAATATCACATTCTCATGTTTCATGATACCTAAATGATCAATAACAAGGATTGACTATTCCTAAGCCAGATTTCATCTAGAAATTGTTTAGTAAAATAATCAACAATCAACATCTATTTGATTAATCCGAAAATGTCGTGATTAATCCAGTTAGTCATAAACTCCTTAATAGGAACCTAAATCATTATAGGTTTCTTGTTTATCGCACTTTGTGCAATATTAACTTAAGGAGGCTGATTAAGGATTAAGATCAGCTTGATAATCCAAGCTGTTATTCCTTGTTATCAAAAGGCAAGAATATTCTGATAATCCAATTCAAATACAAGTAACTCATAAAACATTAATAAATTGCAGGATTCTCTTCAGAATTTGCGTGATACTTCAAAATCAAAACACTCGATAGCACAGGTGAGACTCATAACCCCTTTTCTTTTCTTTTACTAAAATCGCGGGGTGGAACATGTAAACTATTGATATCTCAAAACATTTTAAACTATTGCGGAAGCAAACTATTGATACAATGCAAATCATTTACATGTTTTGGTTATACAAATGCTGAATGATGCTATTCTTATGCAATATCATTAACTTGATTCTTCAAGCCCCCGGTAGTACTGGTATGGTCCATATGCGGGAAGCCGCGAACACAAAAACGCGTGCTCCAACTGCGAGTTGGACACCACACGAACTGGGTACACGTGGTGTACTGCACATGGAAAGCTATTGCAAAAGGTTTGATATTTGCATGTTCATTGGGTTTGTATTTCATTACATTTATATGATGAGCTTGTGCTATAATTGCTACTCATGTTATACAAAACATGTTAATTCAAAATATATGTTTCTCACTCAACCACTTCTGGTTGATCCAAGTTTTCTTTACATGTTTCAGGTAATCAAGATCAGGGAAATCAGCTAGGTCATGATGCCATGAATGTTTAGGGTGACCTAGAAACAAGAAACAAGCTAGACGTTTTGTAATATTATCAGTATGTATATACTTTGATGTATAATATTGTGTGCAGTTGCATAAATCTATCTAATAATTATGAAACATCAGTAAATCTCAGGTTATTCTTGCAATATGGCTATGAATTCATTACGTCACGCGCCGTGGATTCTGCACGCGGCGCAGGGTGTGACATAATGCACCCACTCGGTCGGATCTTTCCATTCGCCAATCCTCTTGATTCGGCCAAATCCATTCGTTGGCTACCACAGTCGGCCAGACACCTTTATTCGGCCACCCTCATTCGAGCTGACCATGGTTCAGTCGATTGGATATTCATTTGGCTAAGCCCATGTATGGGCCATGCTCATACGGCCTGCAACATTCTCATTCGGCCCAAAACTTAGATTATTCAGCCCAATAGTTTGGGCAACATGACATCTACGGCCCATCTTCGTTTAGTCCAACCCATGATGATTAGCTAACCCAATAGTTGGACCTACACATAGTTCGGCCCAAGAGGTGGGTTTGGTCCATGGTCCAATAATTCGGCCCACATCATTAACATTGTGAACATACACTTGAAATCGATTATAGGGACCATACATGGGAAGTTGATTAATAATTATGGTTTTACCACAAAAGATGGCAACTTTTTTTTTTTTTACATTTACACCTAACAACTAGAAACTATTTCATAGTATCTTATGAAGCTAAGTGGTTACATAAAACACATGTTAGGTGTATTTTAAATAATGTCAAGTGGCTATTGGAAACACAAGTTAGAGAAATTCTAAACATGTTAAGGAATTGACATAACTAAAAAGATTTTATCAATGAAATGATTAACACATGAAGATAAGGTTTATAAATGTCTAAGAGAGAATTAAGGCTAAACACGCAATATAAAGATACATAGGAATAACAATCCATGACAATAGAAATACGGGCCGACTGACGACCGAGACTTACGAGTATTAGCCAAACTTATGGCTAACACCTACGCGCACACACGAATCTCTACAAACTTATACTTACAAGTTACAAACAACGTGAAATTAATACAGGATCGTGAAAACAAACTCAAGTACAAACAAGAGCGCGTGCATTCTCAATTAAGCTAAGACAACCCCCAACAACTACAAAGTGAGTTCATATGCCCCTTTTACTTTAATCTTAATTGATTTTAAACTCTCGGGGCTGAGAAACATGCTTTACTTTTATTTATTTAAAAGTTTTGCTTAACATATTGCTATTACATTGATTTTAGATAATACAAATTGCTTATTATCGCTTATCTTTGTGTAACGACCCATTTTGGGAAAATATTAAAATATAATATAATTGGTGGATAATTATCATTATATTTTAACTGATGGGTTGTTTAACAACAATTAAGGTGTTAGAGTTAACTAGTATCTAACTTGATTAAGTTGGTCGAATTGGTTGACTAAATATAAAGGTTGAGGGACCATTTGTGCCAATTAGCCAAACTTAATTAAAGAGGGGATTTATGTCTTGACTTGGTCAAAATACACATTTTATAGGTGTAAGTGTGTGTGTCGTTCAAGAGAGGTGCAAGGGGGAGAAAAACCCTAAAACGTGAAGAATGAGTGATTTGGTGATCTTGGAAGGCTTGGATTGTTCATACAACCAAGAATTGAAGCTCTTCTAGCATCATACAATAACAAGGTATGAATTTTTGGGTGTTTTTGATATAAATTTCGTGGGTCTCACATGGGGTATGAGTGGGGTATGGTGAAATACGAAATTTGGATGTTTGGAGGGTCTTAAATGTTGTTATTCTTAGTGTATTCATCTAAGAACAACTTTTTGATTGTTTTCTTACATGTTGTTGTAAGATGATAAATGGGGTTTTGTAAGGTTCATGAGATATATGAACTAGGTGGTTAAATTTGGTGTTAAATTGTTGGTTGTGATGATTTCATGGGGTTTTTGTAGTTTGTTGGTGAAAATGATGAATTTGTTCATTTAGAAACCAAAATGTAGTTTTATAGAAGTGTTATTGGTCAATGATCATAAGCAAACAAATATATGCATATGAGATGTTTGATGAAATGCCAATTAAGGTGTTTAACTTAAAAATGAGTTTTTAAGTTGTGGTGGTATGAAATAAGCATATATATAATCATAAATGGTGAATTGGGTGAAAATGGATCATTTGGGTGTAAATTAGATGAAATGGTGATAACGGGTCAAATAGGTTGAAAGAATGTAAATATGTGTTACTTGTATTGAATATAGTTGTATGTGTGTAATACAACTAGGTAGTGGTGGTGAAAGTCAGGGAACAAGTCAAAGGCTTGGGAAAGAACAAGATGATTTTGATGGTGTTCCTACGGGCTAAGGTGAGTAACCTACTCACTAAATATGCAACCATAAGTCATATTTGTGTTGGTGTGTTGGTGTTAAATGTTGACTACTTGATTTATGTCTTGTAGTATTTGGTGAATGTTATGTGTTAAAACTATAAAAGTCAATGTAGGTGGAAACTACATTGCTTTGATAGATTAGGAAGTTTTGGTGTTGGTGTTAAAACATGGTAGTTTGTTATTGTGTATGTGGAATATACATTGGTAGGATGAATTAGTGTTTAACTTGACAATGTATGTGGAATATGCATTGTTGGGATGAATTGGTGTTTAACTTGACAATGTATGTGGAATATGCATTGTTGGGATGAATTGGTGTTTAACTTGACAATGTATGTGGAATATGCATTGATGGGATAAATTGGTGTTTACTTGACAATGTATGTGGAATATGCATTGATGGGATGAATTGTTGTTTAAATTGACAATGTATGTGGAATATGCATTGTTGGGATGAATTGGTGTTTAACTTGACAATGTATGTGGAATATGCATTGTTGGGATGAATTGGTGTTTAACTTGACAATGTGTGTGGAATATGCATTGTTGGGATGAATTGGTGTTTAACTTGACAATGTATGTGGAATATGCATTGTTGGGATGAATTGGTGTGTAAATTTACAATGTATGCGTGAGGATTATGATTGCTAAGGTAGCTATATACCTAAGACCACATATAGTGGCAACAGGAGTGTTTGACTTAAATGTTGACTATTTGTGGTGAGTCTTGTTGTGAATGTTATGTTATAATTACATAACATAATATGGTTTCATTAAGTGTTTGATAACAATTGTTGAAATTAGTCAAACTGTGTGATTGACTAAATTGTTGGAATTAGTCAAACTTGGGTGATTGACCAAATTGTTGAAATTAGTCAAACTTGGTGGTTGACCTATTGTTGAAATTAGTCAAACTTGGTGGTGGACCTATTGTTGAAATTAGTCAAACTTGGTGGTTGGCCTATTGTTGAAATTAGTCAAACTTGGTGGTGGACCTATTATTGAAATTAGTCAAATGAGGTGGTTGACCCATTGTTGAAATTAGTCAAATTGGGTGGTTGACCCGTTAGTGGCATCAACTTGTGTGTCTTTGGTGATTAAATTGGTGTATAATTGGTGTATGTATGAATTTGGTGTTTGTGTGTTGAATATTTGGTGTTGACAATAACATGCAATAGGTGTTTAAATTGCTTAGTTATTGTGATTTGATATGCATATATGTGGTGTGAAAGAGTAAGAATGATTCACAAAAGGTGTGAACTTCTTATTAGAAGTTTGACCAAAATTTGTCAAACAATTCACAAGAGGTGTGAATTGGGAATAGGTTGAATCACAAGTGGTGTGATCTTCCTATGATGAATTTATGGAGTTCAGGTAAATCACAAGTGGTGTGATTACCTACCTTGGGAATCCTTGGTGAAAAAGGAAGTCTCAAAGGAATTGGGAAGAAATTGACCAAAATTGGTCAAACGATTCACAAGAGGTGTGAATGTGGAATGGGTTGAATCACAAGTGATGTGATCTTCCTATGGTGGATTTATGGAGTTTAGGTAAATCACAAGTGGTGTGGTTACCTACCTTGAGAATCCTTGGTGAAAAAGGAGGTCTTTAGGAAATTGTGTGAAATTTGACTTTTATTGGGTGGTTTCGTGTTCTAACACTTTAATTGTGTTTTAAAATGCTTATGAACATGAATTTCATGTGTTGAATATATTGTTGGAGTTGTAAAACTTGAAATCCTTGGTGATAAGGAATGAGGGAAGAGAACAAAGAAAATATATGTATGTGGAAGCAGTTTTGACATGGTCATGTTCCACTGGAACACGCCCATGTCATATCTGTACATCTGATGCTGGAAACTTTCTGACATGGCCATGTTCCCTCGGAACACGCCCATGTTGCGTCTGTATGTCTAAAAATGGCATAAATTGAATTATTTCATATTTGATGTGGTAACCATGGGTAAATCTAATTTGTTTGAGCAAGAATTGGAGATTTAAGGGGTTTTGGGTGAAAACGACCCGTTAGTAAATTGTTTTGTGTTCGGTTTGAATAATGTTTCCAAATTGTGTTTGGAATATTATTATTGTATTCCATATGGTGTTATGGAATACACTTGGGGATATAGCGGGGTGAACTCACTTAGTTCTAACGAACTAACGGTTCTTTAAATGTGGTGTTTTTCAGGAGAACGTAAAGGGTGAAGGCGACAGTGATCGGATATCTTGAGAAGGCTCGGATTGAACACGTTTTTGGTTAAAACCCAACTTTTGTGAACGGTTTTAAATGATGTAGAGTGTGATTATAATTAACACATTTGTAACCAGTTTTGATGACGGGTTGGGTTATGTTGGTTGTTTAAAATTGATGTTTAATTTTTGAAAAACTGGGACCAAACTCTGAGGGTGTTTTAAACACGTGTCACATGTGGGAGAATTCTGGGGCTTACACTTTGTATGCATGCTTGTATGATCATGATATGACAGAATAATCAGATGAACGAAATAATATATCTTATTAGTTCATCAATACATTAGAATAACATATTGTAAGATCTTATCTTATAACACTTAGTTATTCTTACATAAACAAACACTGGAACAATCACAGGCAAACATATGAATGATATAAAGATACTATGTATCTTTGTAATAACATTCGATACAGAGTTAAGTAAGTGTATTAGGACAAGTCCTTTAAAAACACTTAGCTTTACAACTCAACACATATTACAAGAGAACATGGAACAAAGAATGATAATCATGATAATGTAACTTCATGATAACAACATCATTCACTCAAATAATTAATATAATATAATAAGAACAAGTTCTTATTTAACCTTGTTAATAACACGGAGAACATATGACATTGAACGATAACACGGATGAACAATTACAATTAGTTACTATTGACCTGTTGTATTATATCACTTCAATCATGTGCCACTAGTTCAAGTTGATCATGTAAGCCCCTATAATTCGCTGACCAGTTAGTTGCATCAATAACTTAATTTGGTTAAGTAAATAAATGAAACATATAAAGTTACAACGACTTGGTTGTGTAAAAAAAATACTTGTATAAAACAATTATATAACACATCGTTGCTTTTTAGTTGTTTTCAGTCTCTTATTTTTCATAGTTCAATTGATATAACCATACACACACACACATATATATAGGAGATGGTTCGAATGTTAACTATTTCTTATTGTCGTAACCGAATAACATCTTATTACTTTCGGGCCCACATTAAAGTAAATTAAAGGTGTAGATTTTTTCTTATTTATTTATTAATGTAAGTGTGCTATACATTAATTAAAAATATAAAAAACCTACCCTTTAGATTTACTTTATTGTGGGTCATACATTAATTAAAATAGAAAAAACATACACCTTTAAATTACTTTATTGTGCCACCAAAGTAATAAGATATAGTTATTCTGTTAACGTAATAAACATGGGTTAACATTTGATCATCTCCCTATATATATAATTTTATAAAAAAAAGGAATTTATCGATAAAAAATCAAATTATATATTTTATAGGAAATAAACCCAGAACTTTAGAAAATTTGACATTTTACAAAGTTGAGAGATGATTTTTAACTCAATTATAAATATTTGAAATATAGATAAAAACAATATTAACGGTAATGATGTTCTTAGGTCGGTGTCAGTCTCATTTTTTTTACCAATATATTATGTCATTTGATATAACGACGATTATTATTAATTTTTCTTAAGTTGACAAACAAATTTTACAGATAAAATCAAATTATATTTTACTTCAAATAATAAAATCTAAACCCTAAACTTGAAGTGTTTAAGTAATATTTTATAAAATTTAAAATTAAAACCAAATTTTAAAATATATTGACAGGTTAAGGATTTGAAGTGAGTGGCACGAGGTGATGTATCGTTTTTGTCATTAAGTTGTTTAAACGTTATTATGATTTAGAATATTAAAATTTGAGACAGTCCCGAGAAAATGTGCTATATATTATTATCAATCTATTTTTATATATTATATGTAGTAGATAAAAATATTACGCAACACATCTGCTTCCATATGTATTGTAATGTTGGTTGTTCGTTTGTGTCAGGGACGGAGCTTCACACGTTCTTACGGTGGCGAAATTTACGTGACATAAATATTTTTTAATTCGATCAGTATGTCTCGGTTAGTCAGATTAAATGTTCAGGTCAATGATTCGGGTCAAGTCGGGTCAAAGAAT
>SZYD01001722.1:0-32401 GCA_009363875.1 Mikania micrantha | reverse complement strand
TTTGTAGGTTACAAAGTGTGAACTTATCTTTTACAAGAATTTACATATTTTGACTTTTTAAATATTTTACAGTGGAGGTTTATGATATCTAAACTTGCTGTAGTGCCTCTAGTCGTCCAAAACATCAATTTATGTAAATTAGAATGCTAAAAAAAACAATGCACTTGAAAAATACAAACATGTATTTTTGAAATGATTAATAGGCTCAACAAATACTCATGTGCATGGTTGTAATCGAGGCGAGCCAGGCAGAGCTCGAGCTCAAGACTTTTCGAGCCAAGTCGAGCCAGCTCGAAGATCTTTTCGAGCCAAAAATTCAAGCTCGAGCTCGTAAAAAAACTCGAGCCTCAAGCCGAGCCACGAGCCAGCTCGTCTTTTTTTCTTTTCTTCTCCACTTTACATATGCATATATATAATATATATATTTGTATATTTAATATAATATATATATATATATTAATATATGCAGGCAAATGGTTCGAATGTTAACCCTTTCTTATTGCGATAATCGAATAACTACATCTTATTACTTTGGGGCCTACATTAAAGTAAATTTAAAGGTGTAGGTTTTTCTTAATTTTTTATTATGTAAGTGGGCCCTACGTTATTAAAAAAACCCTATACATTTAGATTTACTTTAGTGTGGGTCCTAAGTAATAAGATGTATTTATTCGGTTAACGCAATAAACACGGGTTGACATTTGATCCTCCCCGTGTATATATATATATATATATATATATATATATATTATATATATATATATATTATATATTATATATATATATATAGATGAGATGATCAAATGTTACCTCCCTTATAGCGTTAACCCATTAACCTTGGCAAAAAAATGCCCGAATCTTTGTATTTTTTTTCATGGCCTTTATTATACATAAATAGGGGGGTTTCTTTTTTGTGTTTTTACTAATTCATCACCGTTTAGAATTTAAAACAATTGTAAGTTTGAGTTACACTATCTGATGTAAGCAGTGTAACGCAAACTTACACTTGATTTAAATTCTAAACGCGATGAATTAGCAAAAACACAAAAAAAACCCCTATTTAAATAAGCCATAAAACAATAATATATAAAGCAAAAGAAAAAAAAAATTTTCAAAGATTCGGCATTTTTTGCCAAAGTTAACGGGTTAACGCTATAAGGGAGGGTTAACAATAGAACCATCCCCTATATATATAATATATATATATATATATATATATATATATATAATCTAATAAATAAATAAATATATGCACAAGAGCCAGTTGCGTCTTAATCGTAAAATATTTGCACAAATAGCTATATCAAATATGAATTGTCTTTATGATTTCCAACGAGATCAAAAGAAGTAAGTGGAAGGAATCCACTGGTAAACGGAGTTGCCCGGAGAATGAACTCCGGGAAGGTCGAATAAAAATGAATCTAATGTGTGTATATATATATATTTATATATATATATATATATATATATAAATCGAGCTGAGCCAACCCTAGCTCTGGCTCGGCTCGTTTTTAACGAGGCTTTTTCGAGCAGAGCTTCGAGCAAACCACGAGCTTTTTGAACAGCTACTCATGGGTATGACATATTTAGTTATTCCTAATACTGGGCGTGTAAGTGTCTTTGGTGTGATTAAGCCAGGTAGGAGATACGGTGAACAACTGGGTGTTTAGTCTGAGATGATTAATGCTTTTCTTGAACACGTTTGATTGTCATTCTATATTTATGTAGAGATTTTATTGATAACCTTCGTATATTTTGTAGACCTTACAATCTTGATCCAAAGGAACATAATTAGGTTGCTTTGGGTGAGCAGATATTTATTTCGGTTGAAATGGATAGTATCATAATATAGGGTAGGGTTATAATAAAAAGGGTTAGATTGGTGAGAAGTAACAAGCATTTTATTATCTTTAAAACGAATATTTATTGTTATATAAAAAATATAAAAAAAGGCGTTTTCCTTCACTTTTTATATTTGTAATGTGTCATTGTGTCTTTTTGTTTATTATTTTGTCTTTTTGTTTGTGATTGTTTCTTTTTGTTCGATATTGTGTCGAACTATTTTTTTTTATGAAATGATGAGCTTTAAAGATAATATTGGCAAAACAATGACCTGAACGTAAAACACAATAACCTAAACGTAAAAGACAATAATGAGAATATTACGCAACCACTTAAATGTAATACACAACTATGAGTATATTACACAATGACCTGAACGTAAAATATAACTAAGGATATATTACACAATGACTTGAACGTAAAACACAATGATGCGTATATTAAACAATGACCTTAACGTAAAACATAATAATGACTATTACACAATGATCTGAACGTAAGACAAAATGATGCATATATTACACAATGTTTAGTAGATAAAACACAATGATGAATATATTACACAATGACCTGAACGTAAGGCACAATGATGAATATATTACACAATGTTCTGAATATAAAACAGAATGATCTAAACATAAAATACAATGAAAAAATGTATTTTTCAAAAAATTAAAACAATTTATGTTTTTAAAATTATGAGTTTTAAAAATATAATGGTGAAATAACACAATTATGTACTTTTAATAAATAAAACATAAAAATAATAAATAAGAACATTTATTCAATGCATAAAAAACATTAACAAAATAACACAAGATATAAAAAATAAAACACGATAACCAAAAGCATTAAACACAATAACCAAAAGCATTAAACACAATGATTTGAAATATTAAAAACATTGACCAAAATACCTTTTTTATAAATTTAGAGAAATGCTACTTGTCAATTCCATAATCTTTCTCACCCTTTTCACCAATCTCACCCTTTTTACTTGAACCTAATCTCATAATATAGATTGGGTTGAGATGAGTAACATTTTAATACAGCACATGATAAGATGAGTAAACAAAATTCTATGTGAACAGAATGAATTCAAACGGATTAATAAATTTGATGATAAAATCACTAAAAATTATTTAAATAAACTATTTATTTAGTTAAACTTATTTTAATTTGAACAAAACTGATGTCTTTTACAAACGATTCATTTAGATTTAAGCTAATTTTACTTAAAACACACATCATAACCTGCAATCATTCTGACATGAACATGTTAATGACCTGTTACTGACCTGCTCATTTTGCCAGGCTTGTATTTTTGGAAGGGTAAGTGGTGTTGCCGTGTTGGTATCTTCTGTTTCAGCTCTGTTTATACTGTATCCCACACCGGATGATGTAGGTAGTCTCGGTTTAAGCTACTTGATGTATTCTCTGAACCGCACCTTATTACATGTTACCCTGTTGGCTTGTCGGTTTCTTTACCTGGAATTGGACTGGGACCCATTAATAAATATCCAGTTGGTTTCATGTCAGCGATACGACTGGAGTGGCCGCAAGTTAATTGCATCCAGCAAGGCTTTGTGTACAAACCCAGTCCTGGTACTGTTTGTTATGTAGGTGTTGGTTCGTTGGGAAAATAACCTTTTTAAAATTAAACATACTACACGTTGACTCATTCCCTATCTGGAACTAGAGGTGGGAAAAAAAAAGACCCGGAACCAGTCATACCCGAACCGGTGAGTACAAACGGGTACGATTTTTCAGACAAATTAGAACCGGAACTGGTTCCACCTGTACCAGGCCAAAACCCGACCCGGAACCGGCCAAAACCGGAACTGTGTATTGACTTTATTGACTGGAACTGAAACCGGTTGGAACCGGAACCGGTTAAAAAAAACCCGATTTGCACACCTCTATCTGGAACCGGAACCAATCCTACTAGAATTACTAGAATAAGTTCTAATTCTACATGGCAATTAAAAACTGGAACCGAATTAGTTATCATAACCAAAACGGCTCTTAGCTGGAAACAATTCTAAAAAAAAAAACTTGATTTGTCCTCGTCTACTCACGCCTACGAACACATCATGTTGACCTGAGTTGAGTGGTGATTGGGTGAGTACCTAAACGGCCGAATTAAAAGAATATTTAATTTCACTTATATTTCATTGCTCACTTGTAACACCTCTTAGAGTCTTAGACCATTGATAATACCCACCCGCGTGAAGGGCGGGATCCGGCAACGTCGTGGGCCAGGGCCCAGGCGGGCACACTGCTCCCCCTTCTGGCGGCTTCAATTCGCAAACCCCAGCGGCCCTGCTCCCCGTCTCTCCACCTCACACACCCCGCTTTCTTTTCTCTCACATTTTCAGTAGGGTGATCATTATGGGGTTTTAAGGTTTTCAGTTGGGTGATAACGTGACAGAAAATTTCGATGGGGTGATTAATAAACATGGTATTAGGTGAGCGACTGAGCAGCACTCGCATTTTACCTATTATAACATATAGTACATATCCTTATTTGAATGTATAATATTAATAATGTTTAATCATGCAAAATTATTTTTGTAAAGCTTGATTTTGTTATTGTTTAGTTTTTTTTTTATTTATTATTAATTTGTTTTACAGTAAATTTATTTTATCGTCACCACTCAAATTAATTTTTATTTTGTTAGTTTTGTATTGTTATGTTCCCTTAAGTGTTAAACATATATATGTTAGTTATTATTAAGTTGAATTTGTTTATGGGGGAATGCGAGAGCTCGTTTAAAAGAAAGTCATCAACTCTCGATTCTTTGTAGAATGTAATTATAGAATATAATTTCTCTTTGTATAAAACAATTTTTTTTAATGATATTAATATGCTAAACACAACTTAAAATAAATAAAATAAAACGTTGAATAAAAATATTAAATATTAGATGAGGAAAAAAAGATATAAAGTAAAATAAAAGTAGGAAATTTTGTTCTTAGACTCATGACTCGTGGATGTGTGATAGTGACAGTTATTTGTTTATGAGACCGAGATTAACAACTTAGCTATCATGAGATGAAACTAAGGCTGTCATAAGGGGTCAGACACGACCTGTTAAGACAAGACCTTTTAAGACACGAAACACGAACTAGTTAGACACGAACACAACACGAATTCTTATCGTGTATGTTTTTTCAAACACGAACACGACTCGTTAAAAACAAGTAAACACGAAATGACTCATTAAGGAACCTGTTAACAGTTAACACTATAAATTATCTGTTAAAACCCGTTAAAGAACCTGTTAAGGAACCCGTTAAAGAACTACGGTTAGACAATTAGAAATTTTTTGAAGCTAATCGGTTACCCACATATTTTATTATTTTAAAATTTTAAATTTAAACAGGTCGTAACATGTCTTAACGGGTCTTAACAGGTGTTAATGGATCTTAACAGGTCTTAACGTGTCATACATGTTTAGACACAAAAAGTAAACAAGTCTTAACGTGTCGACCTCTTTTAGACACAAAACATGTTAAGGGTAAACACGAAACATGTTAAAGTCGTGTCGTGTCATGTTAACGTGTTTATGTCTGAAATTGTCATCCCTATTATCTTCTTAGGGTGTGACTATACTTGCTAGTTGCTAGCCTAGCCATTATAATTGAATTATGTTACACATATTACTCCCTCTCATTTCAACGTTAAAATTACTTTGACCCTTCATAACACATAGTTAATTCATTCTCGTTAACCCATAGTACATCTTATTAACGAATCTGAGTGGTAATTATACCTACTTCCTATGTGGTAGTCACGTGGTTTTATTATTATTTTTTTTATCACTTATCACAAATAGCTATAGATTTGGAACTTACTTTGGCTTGACCTACTCACCCACCCCTCCGACAGTATCAAAATATACATAAAAAATGGTGAATGTCACCATTAGGTGCCCCTCACCGACCGGTCTTACGACCAACAAGAGGGAGGTAAATCACGTGTCTTAGAGAAAATTTGGGTGGTGCCAGGCTTTGAATCATAGACCTTTATTATATATTCTCACTCCCTTACCACCATGTCACTGTCACGGAAAAAAAATATACATCAAAAACAAAATATGACGACACGCATCCAGGTTCCGAATCCACCGCTAATATACTCTTGTGGTTTGTTAACATCTTATGCTTTTAAGATAAAACATCCTCATTGAATTAATTGATGTCATTTAACTACGTTCAACAATAAATCATGATCTACCAATTTAACTAATGCTTTCACGATCTACCCTATGTTTTCTTCTCAAATCGATATCAAAATTCATTACTAAAATAAGAATTTCCTGAGACGTACATATACAAAAGTTTAAAGATGATATTAGGGGAATGTTCCCCTACAAAGTCTTTTTTGCCTAAGAAGGCTAAGAGGATTTTTAAAAATTCGAAAATCGACCCAAACAAACTACGGTTGAATTCATTTTTACATCATTGGAACCGGTTTGTAATTCCTTAAAACCTAAACCTTAAATAATAAACAATAAACAATAAACCCTAATAATAAAACCAAAATTATAAAAAAAAACCCTAAACCTAAAGATAAAACCTAAAAGCTAAAAAAACATGCCTTAAAATCCAAAGCCTAAAACTAGTTGTTAAAGCTAAAACCAAAAAGCAAATATTGTAGGTTCGATGAGACGGTTCCAATGACATCGAAATGAGTTCAATCGGAGTTCGTTTGGGTCGGTTTTAGAGATATTAAAAATCATTTTTAGCATTCTTAGGCAAAATATACTTTTTATTTGATCATTGCCCTATAATAGTAATAATAAATACAAAGTTAAAAGATTTAGATTCCAGTATCACCAATTACAGTTGTATATAAGGAGTTTTAGAGATATACATATACTAAAGGTTTAAGAACATATCTTTTTACGTAATTTGTCACATACAAAGACGTATAGTTAACGCCTCATTTGGGGTGCATATAATGTATATATGTGTGGGCTATCAAGAGTCAAAGTAAAATTGCACTAATTTTAAGGTTATTTTACTTATTATGTAAAAATTACGTTAAAAGTGTTGGGCTTTTAACATCAAACGATAATTATGAGTTAGGGAATCTGTCAGAGCAACCTTCTATCCCAACTTGGATAAGGGTAAGGTTTGTGTCCATCATTTCCCATCTCCCAGACCCTACTGAAAAGTGGAAATATACTGGGTAAGTTTGTTTGTTTGTTTGTTTGTTTGTTTGTAAAGACATATAGTTAAATTTGTGCCATATCATATTTTTAAGCTATAACTAGCATACATACCCACGCATTGCGACATGATGATACGATTAAAACTCGCGTGTTGCAGTTGAAACAAATATAAAAAACACGACTAAGCCCCTTACTTTGTGGTATAAAATTTTATAAAATAATTTAATAGAAAAATTAAAGAAAATTAAAAACGCATCATCCCGTGATTCCTTATTTACAACTTTAGAAAAATTTAAAAAAAAAAAACTTTAGAAACTCAAAAGGTTTAAAGTAAGAGGGTGTCAAGAAAATAAAACCCAAAAAAAAAAAAACGGAAAATGATCAAACATATTAAAAAGACTCATATCATATGTGACATGTTCACGAAATTCGTCACCTGCGTTGAGTTTATGACATTAGGATTAAACTGATATATTTTCACATGAGTAGGTCGAGAATTAAAGCATAAATGAAAAGCCTAACACCACTACAAAAGTTGTTCATGGACCTTTGAAATTTGGATACAAGGGATGTATTGCTATTTAATTTTAAGTTAATGAAAGCCATAAACTGTCACATAAACACTCACATATGTAAATTGTGAGATTAAATTGTTGTTTGTAGTTGGTTTCAATCATCCGATGCAACATTTTACTGACTCAAGTAATGGGAAGTGGATGTAGCATTTTACTGGCAATTAATGAATAGTAAAGTCATTTTAGTGATAATTTACCGTATAACATCCTTTTTTATATTAGATTTTTATTTGTTTGCACTAGATTTTTTTTTCTTTATTTTTTTCACCGAATTCTTGTTTTTTTACTATATTTTTTTTTTGTTTTTTTTTGTATTGTGTTTCTATTTTTTGTATTAATTTTTTATTATGGATTTTTGTTTTCTACGTTTTGGATTTTGTTTTACTGTATTTTTGTTTTTATGTTTTTAAAATGTCACATGTCAAATTATTATTGGTTTTTTCTCTTTTTAGGTAAAAATATCTTTTTATTGGATTTAATCCCTATATATATATAAATAGGAAAGATTAAATAAAAAAATATATATGTTGCCTAAGATGACTAAAAAGGATTTTTATAACCTCCGAAACCGACCGAAACGAACTCCGATTGAACTCATTTTATTTGCATTGGATCCGCTAATCAAAACCATATAATAATAGTTTATGTTCTAGCTTTAACATCTAGTTTTAGAAGGTAGCTTTTATGTTTTATCTTTAGGTTTATGGTTTGTTTTTAAAGTTTTGGTTTGGATATTAGGGTTTATTGTTTGTGATTTAGGTTTGGCTTTAGGATTCGACATGCCGGTTCTAATGATGCAAAAATGAATTAAATAAAAGTTTGGGTCGATTTTGATGCTTTTAAAATCTTTTTTAACCTTCTTAAATAAAAAGAACTTTTTAGGGGTACATTCCCATATATATATATATATATATATATATATATATATATATATATATATATATATAGGGAACAAATAATAATTCATCTACCAAAAGAGCATTTATCTTAATATTATCAAGGTGTGTTAAGAGGTTCTCCCTAAAATAGGCTAAGGGTGCTAGTTTTATAGTGGACAAAAAATGTAGAAACAATTGTTGTTAAAAATAATAATAATAACTCATATTAATTGTGATAACCCAACTAAGAGGCTGTTTGGTAGATCTGAATCATTAAGTGCTGAATGGTTAAGATGCCTGAATGGTCAAGAGGGTCTGAACCATTATAAATGCATGAGACAATCTACTTTTATATGTATGTGTAAATTCATATTCGTTTCGAATCTTACATTCGCGTAAATTTTCATTGTATTAAATATATATTAGAGTGTAATACAAACATACATTTATTTTAAATCAAAAACATATGCGAATTTGCACATACACATAAAAGAAAATAGTCTTGTATATGTTTAATAAAAGTAATGAAAAAAATCTCAAAGACTTGGATTGGTGTTGACGGAATTAGTTGGGTTACCACAATTAAGCTAGGTTAAAACCAAGCCTTATCCTTCCCCTGAAAAGTTATTTTGCTTAAGAAAGCTAAGAAGATTTTTGAAAACTTGAAAATCATCCAAACAAACTCTGAATTAATTCACTGCCGTATCATTGGAATCGACTTGTCAAACCTTAAATCCCAAACCATAAACCGTAAACCATAATATTAAAACCTAAACTTTATAATAAAATCTTAAACCCTAAAAATAAAACATAAAAGCTAAAATTCAAGGCCTAAAATCTAAACTGTAAATCAAATGTTAAACATAAAACGTAAAAGCTAATATTAAAGAGTTTGACGAGAAATTTCCAACCTCTTCGGACTCAGTTCAATTGGAGTTCGTTTGGGTCGATTTTACATGTTACTTTTTACTCTTATAAGACAAAACATGATTTTTATTTTGATCATCTCTCTATATATATATTTATATATATTGTAAGTAACAACTTGTTTAACATTAATAATCCACCCTGTAACTAAAGTATATGTTCTAGAAAACTTTCTAAAAATAAATGTGGCAAAAAGTTGGTACGAGCTACTACTTTGAGTCTAAACATAATAACATGCGTGTTGTTTGTTAGGCATTAATTTCGTTATGAATTATTTGCATTTCAACAACCAAGTAAATGTTTTGAAAATTAAACCAACCATTGGTCGATTTAACCAGTGTTTTCATAATCGGACCGGACCAGCAGACCGGACCGGGAACCGGAGGGTCGACCGGCCCAAAGTGAGCATGTGAACCGGATTCAAGGGAACCGGCCGGTTGAGCCGGCTCACTGGTCGAACTGGTTTTCAGTTTTTTTTAATTAAAATTCCGAAGGATAAAACATTAAAACCAAACCCTATATTTTTTTAACATGATTATGTTAATATAAACATTAATTATGTTTGTTTAAATGTGTTTATAATTTTATAATTTTTTTAGAATATATTATATATTTTTTCTTAACCGGTAGGCTTGGTCTCAAAAACCGGCCAACTAACGACTTAGAGGCTGTTTGTTTTTTGATAAAACGTCTGCGAAGGTCTGCGAAACCTCTTATGTCTGCACCTCGCAGACCAAGGAAAGATGTAGGGTGTTTGTTTTCTCGCAGACGTTTCATTAAAAAACGTCTGCGAGACCTCTTCTTGGAGAAGACATGGACCAACATCTTCAAACATCTTCAAACCTCTTCTCATTTCTCACCCCTCATCTCCTGCTCACCACCGGCAGCCCCCCACCGCCGTCGCCTCCCACCGCCGGCTCCCCCACCGCCGGTCTCCTCCACAGTCGGCTCCCCCACCGCCGTCTCCTCCACAGCCGGCTCCCCCACCGCCGTCGCCTCTCACCGCCATCGCCCCCACCGGTTCGATCTAGGGTTCGCCCCTTTTCAGTCGCGTCTCCCACCGCCGTCGCGCCTCCCCGTCGTCATCGCCCTCCACAGTTGAACCCTAGAGCCGCGGTGGTGATGGTGACAGTCTCAATCGCATCCCGTCGTCGAACCCTTCGCATCCCTTCGTCGGATGAAACCCTAGAGACGCGGTGGTGATGGTGACAGCCTCATCGACGGTCGACGGTGGGTGGAGGGGGACGATCGGAGGTGATGGTGGCAGTGGATCGGTGGCCGGAGGATCGGTGGCCGGAGGATCGGTGGGTGGAGGGGGACGATCGGGAAATGGACGGTGGGTTGGGTTTTGTTATGAAGAGGTTTTTTGTTTGAAGATGTTTTTGATAAACAAACACCCTCAAAAACTCTTCTTGCAGATGTTTGGTCCACCTCTTCTGCAAAAGAGGTTTGCAGATGTGGTCCGCAGATCGCAGACGTTTTACCTCTTAAAAAACAAACACCACCTTAAAGAAGCTAAAAGATGGCTGGTTTACTTATGCTCGTCTATTAACTTGTAATTAAACTGACGATGCTCATAGTTCTCGCTTTAACATGGAGAACTAACTCAAGTTCTCAAAACATTAGTTTTAATATAGATTGGGAAGGTTAAAAGAAAAAATATTTTTTTAAAAGTTAGGTTTTTTTTCTTCATTTTTTTAAATATTTATAACGTTTTCATACAACGTTAAATGCATGTAAGTTGTGTGTCACATATATGTACATTGTATTATATGAAACTTCGTGAGACACATAACTTCATGAACTACATATTTTTATTTATTTATTTTTTGCTTATTACATTTTTAATTAACCTTATAATTATAAATTAAAAATGGATTGATAGTAGTTTTCTAAATTTTTCTGATTTTAAAAGTTTTTATTTATAATACTTCTCCTATATATTACAGTATTAGTAAATTCTAATATATGCCGTTAAAAAAAAAGTAAATTCTAGTATACTAAATTTGTATTATACAACTTTTTATACATAGCTAGATAAGAAGATGATCATTAAAAGGCATGCTTAATAAAATATGTAATATCGATTATAAGTAAATATATTTACTTTTTAGTTTGACTTCCTTGCAATCAGTTAAATGTTTATAATATATTTTTTTTGAATGGAGAAGGTCTCAATCGTGTGAGTCCACTGTTTCCAGGTCATGTCATCAAGGTCTAGTTACATGGATCTCTCATGAGCCACCACAACCAACTCAGAAGGAAACCCCACTGGGAAAACCTCCTGACCCCCCTCAAACCCCTTTTTCGCTACGGGAGGGTTTTGAATCCAAGACCTCTCATTTGAAAGAATCATGGGGTATCATTGAGGCGATGCCTCGTTGGTAATCTATCTATTATAATAAAGGAAAATGTTTTTGCTTATATGTCAACACCATAATCAATTTTTGTTTAAATATGACATGTGTCAATCTTACATTCAATTTCAAATAATAATGACACATGTCAATCTATTATTAAAAACAATTTAACAAATAAATCCTATTTTTATATGAAATTAAACAAATCCTATTTTTATGGTAACAAATTTAATTTATATTATTCTTTTAACAAAGAAATATTGTATAAATTTAACTATGTTAGGTTTTTAATTTTTTATATTTTTTATTTCTTTATAATATACAAGTATTAAAATGTTTACAAATTTAAAATTTTTAAAATTTTAATCGATACTATGTGTTTACGTTAATAATACTTATTCTTTATGTTGCTTACTTTTTTAACTTGTTTGATTTTTTCTGAAATTATAAACATTAATATTCTCAACATATAATTATTTGAGTTAGTGTGTGTATATAAAGAATTTGTTACAGTCTTTGAATTGTATTTGTAGTCATACACTTCTAAACATGTAATTATTTAACACAATGTATTTTAATTACATTATATTAAGTATCCAACCCCGTGAAATACACGGGGTTATATAACCTAGTGTTTATAATATTTGAAAATTCTATTCGGCTTAAATTTCCTCAATTTATTGACGTTCAACGGCCAACTATTATAGCTTAAATGCAAGGGATGCCACTTTTGCAATGGGCTTATGGGCATCACATTTATTCCATCAAAACTTACAATATAAGGCTAACAAGCAGGTCTTATCGGTTTTAACAGGTTTCAGACGACGCGATTAATGCAAATATAAACATGAAAACGACTTGTTTAACGCTTGGTTTAGTGATTTAAGCATGGCAGTTCTATGTTTTATGTAACAAAAAAGAAAAATGATGAAGTCTAGCCTATTAATTTTTATTATTTTTAAAAAAGTAAAAAAAATCAAAGAGTAAATTTTTTGTTAAACAAGTCTAATCGTCTCTTAACAGGTACCCATTTTACCAGCCCTTGAGTTACATCCCTAAGATGGCTAATAATTTAGATAGTTTATTATAAAATAATACAAGCAAATATGTAAAATTACGGATAAGATGTAGTAGCTGGATAGCCTGGATTAGGGGCGTTTGTGGTCTCTCATTACATCGTGAAATTGTTCAAACAGATCATCGTCATCAGTTCGGTTTCAATATTGATTTTTTTTCATAATATTTGAAAGGTTGGTTTTAAAAGTTTGAAACCTCAGTGAATGGTTTGATTTGCAAGTTTCACTAAAAACAAGCATAAAAAAGGGGATCAGATCATGTGTGTGCGTATAGGGTAAAGTTCCATTGTCAACTCAAATTAATTGTGATAAACTAAGTAACTTCGGCAAGATCAACTTAAATCTATGGTTTTTTTATAACATTTATTATACATGTGTAAGACTGTGTTATTTTATGTATATATACTAATTCACAAACGTTAAAGATGTAAAACAAGTGTAAGTTTAGATTACACTGCCAATATTTATTTAACGTGATGATAACTTACACATGTGTACATCTTAAACGGAAAAAATTGCATAAACACAAAAAAGAACATAATCATGTCACTTACACAGGTGTAACATCTTAAACGAATTTTTTTTTGCATAAACACATAAAATAACATATTCATGTAACTTACACAGGTGTAAATCTTAAACGAAAAAAGGTTGCATAAACACGTACATAAAAGAACATAGAAATATACATATGTAATGAAAATAATAAAAATTAAATATTTGAATTGGTATTGATAGAGTTTGTTGAGTTATCATAATTAAAAAAAGTTATGGTTTGATCTCAATCATAAGACCGACCGCAGCGGTCGTCCCGCCCGGCCAGCGAGCATCCTCCCCGCGGCGGTAACACACGGGAACACCGCCCCCCTTGATCGCGGCCCCCGCTGAAAAGCCTCCCACGGCTCCCGCTCCCCGTCGAGCATGGTGCAATTTGATTGGCCCAAAAATGGTTTTCAGTGGGGTGATGTGGAATAGTGGGGAAGGGTTTTCAGTGGGGTGACCATTGTGGGTGTTAAAAGTTTTCAGTGGGGTGATGACGTGGCAGGAAATTTCAGTGGTGAAGGTTTTCAGTGGGGTGACCGCTGTGGATAGTCTAATAGATGTATAGATAAAATCACGTAATTAAATACTTAAAACACATGAAGACACTACATTATACATCACAAAAATCCTAAAATTGGATACTATACAGTTAATATTGTCTTTTTATGCCTTCTTTCCTTCTCTCTATATGTTTATTCTTTATCTCTCTTTATTTGACTTCCATCTCTCTTTAATATATTTTTAAAAAATTATAAAAAAAACGTTATCAAAACAAAAGATAAAGGAAGATAATGATCAGAGTTGAGACGGTGAAAACGTGAAAGAGGATCATAATACATGATCTAACAACCATGAGATGGATGATTTGTAACTTTTAAGTAAGGAAAACACGTAATAAATGTATGCAATGAACAAAGTCTTTGTCGTCTTAAATTAGTAATTTCGTTTTTTCAACGAAGTGTTTAAAACAAACAGTCAGTTCTAATTTATTAATTTAAAAATGATGTTTTTTTATGACAAATTAAATTCTAATAAATCAAATTATGATCTGCTAAGAAATAATAATTTAAATTAGCAATTTAATAAAATGATACTGTCACATTATATTTTTATTACCAAATGCTATTCTACTACTAACATTTTCATTGTCTTAGCAACCAAATTGAAAATATTATCATAGTATCATGACGCTGGAATGGTGCAACAGAAGATTAAAGTCTCATTCATTATAGATAAGTCTCATTCTTTAATTATAGACACCTAGGAACACAAACATTTAACATCCCGTGTAAATTTAGGAATTAATCTAAGTTGTGTCTAACTAGTCTTTCATTTTTTTTGAACGGCCAGCTAATCAATTGCCGGGTACTACTTACGCGGCCCCCCGATGGCTAAAGGGTACTCCGGTGGAAAGGCCGGTAAAACCAGGGGAAAACCCGACGGTGGAAAAGCATGACGGTGGAAAGGCACGTAAAAACCGGGTGAGATCAAGGATCGAGCCCAAGACCTAGGTCTCCTATCACTTCCTCCATACATCCATCTTACCACTAGAACAAGACATCATTGGTGTATTTGGGCAGTTTGGTGTATTTGGAGGACAAGAAACGATGTAATCTTTAACCATGTAAGGACTTATTCCAAAAAAATTATAGATGACATTGAGATTTCAAGCTTCATGTGGATGAAAAATAGGAGCAAAAGAAAATTGATTAGGCTCGGTGATCCTCTTCTAATTGGGGTGAATAACCATGAATATGTATTTTGGTTTTTCAGAAAAAAAAAACAAAAAACTAGCCTTTCAATATATATATATATATATATATATATATATATATATATATATATAGTGAAGTGTTCAAATAATAATCCACTCCTAAAGCAACAACCCGAAATAACCGGTCAAAATGAAACCAAATCTTGGATTTTTTTAACAATATTGTAACACATTTAGAACACTATGTTCTTTTATGAGTTTATGTAAATTCATCACCATTTAAGAGATATCATCGTTGTATGTTTTTGATTTGCAGCACTGTAATTGTTTTAGGCCCAAAAATTACAACGATGTAAACTCTCAAACCGTGATGAATTTTTGCAAACTCATAAAAGAACATAGTGTTCTATATGTGTTGCAATGATATTAAAAAAATTTAAGATTTGGCTTCGTCTTGACAAAGTTATTCGGGTTATTGCAATAAATGTGTGTTATTATTTGTTCACAATCCTGTGTGTGTGTGGTTCCTTTGTTAACTCATGTTTATTGCGTTAACCGAATAATTATATCTTATTACTTTGGGACCCACATTAAAGTAAATATAAAGGTGTATGTTTTTCATATTTTTTAATTAATGTAATTAATGTGTGACTCACTTACATTCATAAAAAAAACAAAAAACATACACCTACAAATTTACTTTAATGTGAGCCACAAAGTAATAATATGTGGTTATTCTATTAACACAATAAACATGGGTTAACAAATAAACCACACACACACACATATATATACATAGGGAACTAATAAAATAAAAACCTCATTTTAGTGTGAAAACCTTGAAAACTAGGCAAAAATGTTTGTAACATTATTGGACACATTTTTATAAAAAAAAACAAAAAAGCGCCGAAGAAATATTTAAAAATATATATATTTTATAAAAAAATTTTTACATAGTAAAACATACGTAACGCTGCGTCAGATCTGACGAAATTTTTTTACGTTTTTTACGTATGTTTTACATGTTTTTTTTTTACATTTTGTTACGTATGTTTTAAATGTTTTTTTTACATTTTGTTACGTGTGTTTTACATGGGTTTTCATGGTTTTCACACTAAGAAGTGGTTTTCAAATTATCTATAGCTTTTATATATATATATATAAAAGTAGGTTCATATACAAAATGGATTTTTTGTAAAAATGATAGGAACCAATTAAATGTTGACATTTGGCATTATGGTTAATTAATAGAAAAGGGTAGTTCAGACAATTTAATTTTAATTGATTTTTAAATTTCCATTAAACAAGGAAAGTGGGTAATCAGTTTACATGATTGAATTTATTCCAAAAATTAAAATATAATTGAAAATCACAATTACCAGCAAATACGAATTTATTTCAAAAATTAAAATATAATCAAAAATCACAAATTATCAACAAATACAAATTCTTTTTTAATTAAAAAACATGATAACAACACAACGTAGCACATGTTTATTATAAGCTACTAACAATACTAACAACATTGTTCTAACATCATATTAACAACACATAACAACACATTGTTTTCAAAACACACAACATATCAACACATAACAACACTGTAATAACATCATAATGTGTATAAAAAGACAACACAACATATTATTCAGTAATAGCACATACTAACACATAATAACACATCCCTTATACAATGTTAGTTAAATTTCTAATTTAACCTGGATTGACTCTTAATTTCGGCAACTGAATCTCTTTCTTTTCAATTGAGCGTGATATCAGCATATCAAAATTAATTAAATCCCTAAACTACCCTTTTAATGACTGTAATCACTTGATAATTAAAAAGTTTTTCCAAAATTAATTTCCAGCCCTTGATCTTAGCACATCCATGGTCCAGATTGTTTCTCACACTTTTTACAAAATTAGTGTTTTGTATAATATCCCACTCTCTCTCTCTCTCTCTCTCTATATATATATATATATATATATATATATCACACATACATAAAAAAAGCGAACATAATAAAAAGCTAATAAGAAGTTGTCATTACTAAAAATATCATTTTAACAAATTTTTATTTACACCTTGATCTCAACTATTAATTACACATGTAGTGATCTTAAATTATTTTTAAACAGTTCACACAATTTTTACATCAAATATATTTTTTTATTTAATGTTTAAAAATTGATATTATTATTTTATTATTTAAAATATTAACTTATATACAATTTCAGTCTTATTTACATCATTTTTCATTTTATAATTTCTGATTTTTATTACAAAATTTTTATTATATTTTATTTAATCCGTGCAATAGATGTGATACTATTATACTCTGTTTGTGTGCATGTATAAAATTAATTAGGTTGGCAACCCGTTTATTACACAATTTAAATAAAACTAGTATATACGACCCGCGCTTTGCGGCGGGGTCTGATATACTGACGTAAAAACAACCAACAGAACATGAGCTTAAAATCGTGTACAATAAAAACATTAATACCTAAATCACAGTTGCTTTGCAAAAATTAACCCTCTACCAATTGTATGAAATTTCAAAACCATTAAGCAACATATCTCAATTTATCATAAACTGAAAGTTATAGTCCCATTACAGATTGAAATCACTAAAAACAAAAAACCCTATAGAACTTCTATAATGTAAGCTTTGTAACTAAGAGTTGAAGATTAAAAACTCATTTAATAGTAAAGAATGCGATTACATAAGACTTAAAAAAAGGCGTTGCGTAAACGTAGAATCTATAAACGTACAAATATTATAAAATTATTAAATCTAAATGGTATATATATGTAGTATATATAATACTCATGGTTTATAAAATTATTAAATCTAAATCGTTTGTGAACTAATTACGACGAAAATGATATAAACGATACAAATATTCGATAATGTACCGACGCGTTATAGGCATGTGAACAACGTGCAAAATTTCTGTGACCATTTGGGTTCGAAATTTATATAAACGTTCATGAGGCCATTGCGATAAAATTAATATAATCATGACTTTTATCCGATAACTTAACGACGTGTTAAAATCATGTGAACATTAAAAATATGCGAGCAAAGCGAGGACTTAAACGATACAAATATTGTAAAATTATTAAACCTAAATCGTATATATATGTAGTGTATATAATACTCATGGTTTATAAAATTATTAAATCTAAATCGTTTGTGAACTAACTACGATCAAAATGATATAAACGATACAAATATTCGATAATGTACGGGCGCGTTATAGGCATGTGAACAACGCGCAAAATTTCTGTGACCGTTTGGGTTCGAAATTTATATAAACGTTCATGAGACAACTGTGATTAAATTAATATAATAACGACTTTTATCCGACAACCTAATGACGTGTTAAAATCATGTGAGCATTAAAAATATGTGAGTAAAGTGAGAGGGGAATTTAAAAATAAGAGTTCAAAGTTCAGAGTTATAAACGAAAATTATAAATTAATTGAAAAAATAAAGCATGAAAATGACGGCTCTAGCATACGAAATTGCGGCTCTCTCCAATGTTTTTGTGAGGGGCTATGTTTGTGTATATATATTGTATGTATATGTTAAAGTGAATAGTGTTTTTGTGAGGGGAAGAATAGTGTAAAATTTATGTGTCCGTTTGGGTTCAAAATTTATATAAACGTTCATGAGACCATTGCGATCAAATTAATATAATCATGACTTTTTTCCGATAACCTAATGACGTGTTAAAATCATATGAACATTAAAAATATACGAGCAAAGTAAAGACTTAAAAAAAGGCCACGCGTAAATGTAGAATTTATAAACGATATAAGTGTTGTAAAATTATTAAACCTAAATCGTATATATATATAGTATATATAATACTCATGGTTTATAAAATTATTAAATCTAAATCGTTTGTAAACTAATTATGATCAAAATGTTATAAACGAAACAAATATTTGATAATGTACGTACGCGTTATAGGCATGTGAACAACGTACAAAATTTCTGTGACCGTTTGGGTTCGAAATTTATATAAATGTTCATGAGGCCACTGCGATCAAATTAATATAAGAATGACTTTTATCCGACAACCTAATGACGTGTTAAAATCATGTGAACATTAAAAATATGTGAGTAAAGTGAGAGTAAGATTTAAAAATAAAAGCTTAAAGTTCAGGGTTTTAAATGAAAATTCAAAATTAATTGAAATTCAAAGAAAGGAAATGACGGCTCCATTTCACAAATTTGACGAAAATGCCCTAAAATGAATTGTGAGGCGCTATGTTGTGTTTGTTGTGAGGGGCTATGTTCAGTATATATATTGTATGTATATGTTAAAGTGAGCAGTGTTTTTGTGAGGAGGAGTATCTTTGCTAATTAATATATATAATAATAATAATAATAATAATAATAATAAATATTAAACAATGAAAATTTAGACAATATAGGACATTGTTTAATATAAAATATGATTAAAATTTCTTGTAGTTTAATATTTTAAATAATAAATAATAAATAATTATATTATTAATTAAACACTATTTTTTTCAAAGTTGTTTTCTTTTAAACTAATTTTTTTGGAAAAGTATTTTTGAAAATTTTGTATTTTACAATAATTTTTTTACAAAAAGTGTGTTTTTTAATATGATTATATTTTTAATGTATCCAAAAAAAATTTTAATTTAAAAGTATATTAAAAGTATATTTAATATTAGAGTTAATTGCATAAATGGTCTATGTGGTTTGATCAGATTGCAGATTTGGTTCCCAAACTTTAAAAATTGCAACTTTAGTCCAAACATTTAAAGTTAATTGCATAAATGGTTCCTATGGTTTGACCAGATTGCATATTTAGTCTCTAAATTTTAAAAATTGTAAATTTAGTGCAAATATTTAAAGTTACTTATTGAAATGGTTCCTCTGGTATGAGTAGATTGCAGATTTAGTTTCTAAACTTTATAAATTGCAAATATAGAATATAAATAATTCACAAATCCAAATTAAATATTTAAACTTTATTAAAATACTTTAAACATTTTTAAAATAGTTTAAACATTATTTAAATAATTTGTTTAACCTAGGGAAGTTTTATAAAATAGCTGTATTCGTATTCATTGTTCGAAAAACAGCAAAAACTATTGAATAAACATTAAATATACAAGATTGTTGAATTCACAAGTTATTTAAACATATTATCTTGTATATTTAATGTTTATTATTCAATATTTTTTGCTATTTTTTTAATAAATGAATATGAATACAACTATTTTAATTAAATTTAATAGATAATACAAATTGTTTTAATAATATTTAAATTAATTTAATATTTTTTGTTATTTAATTTGGACTTGTGAATTATTTTTATTCTAAATTTGCAATTTTTGAAGTTTGGGGACCAAATCTGTAATCTGATAAAACCATAAGGACCGTTTATGCAATTAACTTTAAATGGTTGGACTAAATTTGCAATTTTTAAGGTTTGGGGACCAAATCTGCAATCTGATCAAACTATAGGGACCATTTATGCAATTAACTTTAAATGTTTGGACTAAATTTGCAATTTTTAAAGTTTGGGGACCAAATCTGCAATTTGGTCAAAATACAAGGACCATTTTTACAATTAACTCTTAATATTATTATTTAATATAAGATGTGTTTAATGAAAGAGATAGTTGAGATGTTTTAAGTAAATAACTAAGGTGGTGTTTGTTTTTTCAGAGGTATAACATCTGCAGTATGCGGACCACGTTTGCAAACCTCTTTTGCAGAAGAGGTGGACCAAACCCCTTCAAGAAGGGGGAAAAAGAGGGTTTGTTTTTTAATCTCTTCAAAACTCTTTCTCACTCCCTTCCCCTATCTTAAGCAGACAAAAAAACCCTAATCTTGAGCCACCACCGTCAAATGCACCACTGTCACCATCACCATCGGAGGTAGGTCACGAGCAAATGCACCACTATCACCATCACCGATCGGAGGTAGGTCACGAGTGCCGGTGGTAGTCATGTGTGTGGATACGGTTATTTTTGGAACCCAAGAAACCCGAGCACCTGCACCACGATCGGAAGTAGGTCACGAGCGGCGGTGGTAGTCGTGTGTGTGGATCGGAGGTAGGTCACGAGCGGCGGTGGTAGTCGGTTATTTTTGGAACCCAGCGATGAAATGAGCACCTGCACCACGATCGGAGGTAGGTCACGAGCGTCGGTGGTAGGTGCGGCTGTGGAGGGCGCTGCGGTGGAGGCCGGCGGCGGCGGCGGAGGCCGACGGAGGTGGGAGGCGTGGCTGTGGTGGTGGGAAGCTTGGTTCATTAGATCATGGATCGGGGGAAGGGAAGAAGAGGTTGGAAAAACTCAAAAAGAGCTTGGTCACGTCTGCGCCAAGAAGAGGCCGCGCAGACCTTTTTTAATGAAATGTCTGCGAGAAAACAAACGGTTTGTAGAGGGCCAACCTCTGCCCACGTCTGCGCGGCGCAGACATAAGAGGTCACGCAGACCTTTTTGGAAAAAACAAACACCACCTAAGTGTCAATGTGGGACTAGTCTACTTGATAGATGCATTGCCTCTTTGAAAGGAGGTCTTGGGTTCAAATTCAAACAAGAGAGAATATTGAGTGTAATTTAGAAGTAAGAATATGATAGTATGGCTGTTAAAAAAAGTAAATAACTAAGTATTTTTATAAATACCGAAAGCTCTCATAACTGCTATGCTATTTCCGTCCAGAATACTACCGTCCTCTCTATAAGTTCAAATCGAGCTCTTCCATTTTCGTGCACTGAAAGAAAGTAAGATAGCTCCGATTCAACTACCTGAAAATGGGGATAATTTCATTGATTACCGGATGGCCAGGCCCCAGTGGCTTCGGATCAGCCACCACCGCCGAACAGGTCACCGCCGGAATCGATGCCTCCGATCTGACTGTAGTCATTACAGGTGCACGTTCATCAATTTTACATTTAGATACGTATAAATTAACGAGCACATTGATTATTTATCGATGCGTGCGAGCATCGTCTCTCTCTTCAATTCCTCATTGTTAAAGTTCGTGAGCTCATCCGAAAGAGAATTGTGTAAAAACTAGGTTACATTGCATCACGAGTTCACTTTGAAATGTTGCTTTAGATTGAAACCATATTAATTCAGATCCACGGGTTAATCCTGCATATTTCGCTTCCATTTCATAGCTAAAACAGAACGATGTTTTGGCTTTTAAATGTTCGTAAATTATAACCGTTTGGTTTTGCTTATAAACAGTTTTGGAACGTAATAAACATAGGAGATGAATCCATTAAAAAAAAACATGTTTATGTAAAAAGAATGAAAGATATGTTAAAATTTTAATTTTTAAAGCAATGGTTAAAGTGATAAAAATATAAGATGTATAATAGAATATTACTGTTTTTTTTTTTTTTTAATTTTTTTATTTAATTAAACATTCTTAACTTTTTTGTTAAACAATATTTATTTTAGAATTATCACAACATGTCAAACTTTTTTATTTAATTTAAATATAGCGTTGATATATATATATATATATATATTTAAATTTATTACGTTAATTTGTTGTATTGTAATTTTATGTTATGCTATATTTTCTGTACTATATTTTTGTGATGTATTTTGTTCCGGTGAGATTTATTAAGTATGATTGTTTTTTTTTTGATATGCTATATTGCAATTAAAATCCAGTGCATGTTTTAAAAAAACAATATATATACGAAAAATCTAATACAGTTTAAGATTTTTAATTAATTGTCATTTTTTATCTATCAATACTATAATTATATATGTTATTTTAGTCCCTATGGTTTGGCAACTTTTGTCATTTTAGTCCAATAGTTTAAATTTTGCAATTTTTGTCATTATGGTTTCATTTTGTTGTCATTTTGGTCATTATGGTTTCCATTTTATTACCATTTTAGTCCAATTAAATTTAAACTTTTGGACTAAAATGACAAAAATTAACAAACCACATGGACGAAAATGACAATAAAATGAAAACATAATGACCTAAATAACAAAATTTAAACTATTGGACTAAAATGACAAAATTTGCCAAACCATGGGGACTTAAATGACATTTTACTCTTAAATATAAAAAAATGTTGATTTTATGGTGTAAATTATTTTAAAAAATAAAAACTTTAAAGTAACTTGAAAAAAGTCAATAAAATATTTTATACACAAGTTGTCCTTCCTTTCATTTATATACATATCAATATCTAATTGCATTATACAACTTTTTAGCAAAAATAATTTTTTATTTGGATAATTGTATCTTTAGTCAATTAAAATATAAGCAATCTTTCTAGTTTACAATAGAAAATGAACAATGGGGTTGATGGTTACTCACGAACACAGATATATAAATATCATGTGTTAAAAAATATTAAAAAAAAAAATTGTTTGTGTTTTTTCAAGGTCGTTAAAATCTTAGAAATAATTTAAAATAAGAAACTGATAGAATAATAATTGTGTATTTTATATTTTAAGATAGCTTTGAGATACGGTTTTAGGTTTATTGGAATCCAAACAAGTAACTCTTAACCACTTAACAGGATTTGGCTCGATTTGCCTTTATAATTATAGGTGCCTAAAAAAACGAATTCGATGATATGTGACACATTTTTGAAAACTCGACTTGGATTAATCGGCAAACACTCAAGTACTACTTTTTGATCTTTATAAATATATATGTTAAATACCAATTACAAATGTTATGATCTATTTCATTGTTAAGATTTAATTATATTATTAGCAATTGTAGGGGATTAAACCCCTTAGAGTGGATTTTAGCATCATGGTTGGGTCATTTCTTAGCTTGTATAGTCATGTATGCCGTTTAAAAAAAAATGTATAGTCATGTATATTGTTTTATGAATTACATTTTAGAGTTGACCTTAAAAGATTAATGGTTGTTGACAGGAGGTGCAAGTGGGATTGGATTGGAGACATCAAGAGTATTGGCACTGAGAGGAGCTCATGTTATAATAGCAGCAAGAAACATGGAGGCTGCAAATGAAGCAAAACAAAACATTATCAAAAGCAATCAAAATGCTAAGGTTGATTTGCTTCAGCTTGATCTTTCTTGTCTGAAGTCAGTAAAGACTTTTGCAGATAACTTTTTAGCTCTTAACCTTCCCCTCAACATCTTGATGTGAGTCCTTAATTTCTTTCTTTGTTTTTTTAAGTTTACATTTGCATGCCTAAAATGCGTGGAAGGCGTTTGGATTTACTTTTTTAAACTAATTATCTGATTATATGATCAAAATTGAATTGGGTTATAATGTTTGATTTTATTTACATCATTACATGATTCTAGTTATTCATGGTGTTGGAGATTGCTTATTAAAACTGCTTTTTTGATTTTTACTTTTTTCTGAAAAAGCAACTTTGAATCATTTATTCAAAATAGCCATCACTCAGGAGACAAATAAATAAGTTGTGATCAATAAGCAATCTCAGACACTCTCAAAACTAGTTTTTGTTATACACAAACTTATAATATGCAGATAAACAATTTTAATAAAGCCAAAATGCCCCCGAGTAAAATAATATCAAAAGATCAATGTCTAATTAGAGAAAATTTATGGAATTATCAGAAACAACGCTGGAATTATGTTTTGCCCCTACCAACTTTCAAAAGATGGAATCGAGATGCAATTCGCAACAAATCATTTAGGTGCATCACCTTTTCCCTTTTTAAATAATTTTATGATGAAAATAAGTAAACATCTCTTTATCTTGATCACCATGGAATGACCATTTTCAGGTCACTTTTATTTGACAAACCTTCTCCTTGACAAGATGAAGTCCACTGCTTCAGCTACGGGTATTGAGGGTAGGATCGTTAATTTGTCATCTGTAGCTCATCTCCACACTTATAAAGAAGGGATCAAATTTGATGCAATTAATGATAAGAACAGGTAACATGTCAAGATTTCTTCTTTGACGTCATTTTATCTATCAAGATCAATACTGACTGCAAACAAATTAATGAAATGCACACTTCTTTGGACAAATTTACACGCTTATAGATTATAGCCTATAAGGTTGGCTAAATATTGGCACAGTGACAAGCACCTGACTCCCTCTAGCAGAGAGATGCTTCCACAAGTTTCATACCTCAACCCCTTGGTGGGACCATGAGTTTTTTCCTAAGGGGTCTTATGATCACCAAAAATAAGTATAAACATTTACTTATACAATCATACACAAACAAACCAAACCCAGTTACGTCCTACTAAACACAGTTACTTTTACAATCATAAACTCAGAAATTCTTGTGAAGTCTTGTAGTTCTACATGCTTATATATCTGAATTTGTATGTGTCTATAAATGTGGACAACTTAACCAAATTGTTGACTGAACCAGTTACTCAGACAAATTGGCATACGGGCAGTCGAAATTGGCAAATTTATTGCATGCAAACGAGCTTTCCCGGCTCTTAAAGGTAGTTTTTGGAAATCCTTATTTTATTTATATAAACTTCTACGGATGATTTTATATCTTCTTGTTGCTTGACTGGAAATGCAGGAAGAAGGTGCACATGTTACAGTGAACTCTGTACACCCAGGGCTGATAATGACAAATCTTATGAAATATTCTTTAAATCTCATGAGTAAGTGTGAATGTTATCATTGATAAATGCAACATGTACGTGTAGAAGAATCATGACCTTTTTTGTGTTTAATTTCTGGCAGGAATTATGAACTTGCTCACTTATGTTCTATGGAAAAATGTCCCACAGGTACCCTCACATACATGTTTAATGAAAATCTCATCTAATTTATGCCATTTTAATAAACAACTTCCAATGGTTGAATGTAATGTGTTAAGTGACAAAAAAAAGGTCATTTCTTTGAGTTTCACGTATTAATTTCAAGGATCTATCATTCTATGTACGTGTATAATTGTTCATTACACCAATTTCGCCTTTTTGTTTTTTTTTTTTGCGAACCTGAAGAGAACCCATTAGGGGAACTCACAGGACATCACCTGTTAACCGCTAACCAAAGTGATCTGGTAAAACACTAACTTATAATAGGCAGGTGCTTCCAAAAGCTAAGATACACTTTTTATATCACTGTATGTGCAAAAAATGTTTATTTTGTTGTGTGCAACATGTTTTCAGTTTCTTTTATCATTTAATATGAACCACTGCTATAAAAAAGATACTTTAAGTACACAAAATTAAATGTGTGATATATAAAATGATAAAAAAAAAATTAATAAGTTGAACTTTTGAATAAATTAAGTGCTGAATAATTGTTGACAAAATATAGGGGGCAGCAACAACATGCTATGTAGCAGTGAATCCAGATATGAAAGGGGTGAGTGGCAAGTATTTCTTGGATTGCAATGAATGGCGTGCAAGTGATTTTGCAAGAGATCCAAAATTTGCTAAGAAACTTTGGGACTACAGCAACAAACTGGTTGATTCTGCTCTTCAACACACCTAGTTACACTATCTTATTATTGAGCATTTTTTTATCCAAACACGAGTCATGCATAATGTTTTAAAGCAAAAGTTACTAGTCATTCTCATTCCACTTGGTTTCTTTCATAAATAAGATTATGAAATTTGCTATTATCTAAGTGTGTTATGCCCCTATGGCCATCAACAATTTCACTAATATAGTCATGAGATATGTAATTGATGGTCATGATGTAGTTTTACTCGCCTAAACCCTTCTGTTCATGTAATTTATTGGAATTGGAAATGCAATTTGAATTGGAATTTATAGAATTATATGTATACTTAAAATGCAACGTCGGTGGCTATTATTATAATAAAGAATAAGAAAAATAACTTATATATAAAATATATTCTTTCAATGTGGTACACACTATAATAGATTGGAGGAGTTGGTTGATTCTTTGCCCCTTGAAACAAGAGGTCGCAGGTTCTAGCCTCCACTAAATTTTTTTTATCTTCCTTTTTAATTTGGCTCAACTAAAAAATGACACGTATAATCTAATATATATATATATATATATTTGTTGTCTGGATTTCAAACAACTGATTATTTAGTATAATCTAAAATATAAACTTTTAGTATAACTTACATTAGCGTTGTAACGTTTTTTTATAACTACTTTTCAATATAAATATTATTCAAAATTAGGTTTGTTTATGTTTTTCATATGGTTAACTCAAATATATTTTTACTTTTATACGTTTCGCCAAAAAAAATATTCAAAACTGATTCCGCCTATGTTTCCGGTCAAGTTACATACTCATTTTAACTTTGTTTTAAAACATTTGCATGCTTTGTACGTCAAATTATTACAATAACATGATAACATTTTAGCTATATTTTAATTGCTTTCACTTTTGTTAACATTTTTTTAAACGACGTAACTTATTAATAATTTTCTAATATAGCATTGTGACTTTTTTTAATATATATAATTTATCTATTATATTATATAAGATATGATTTTTCACGATAACTTTCTTTTGTTAAAATATATATGTATATATATATAGGAGAAAGATAATTTGAAAACCCTTCTTCGTTTGAAAACTATGAAAACCACGTAAAAATAATGTAAAAAAACGTTTTTTTGTGAATTTTTTTACATATTAGTAATATTATTTGACACATTTTTTATAAAAAATTAAAAAAAGCCGAGTAAATTTAAAAAAAAAAAATTGTAAACCCACCCAATACATACGTAACATCTGAGCGCAGCGTTACGCAATAAATAGATGTAGTTATTCGGTTAACGCAATAAATATGAGTTAACATTTGATCCTCTACATATATATATATATATATATATATATATATATATATATATATTAGGCTATTAGCCCGTGTATTACACGGATTGCATATAAAATATTAAATAGTTTGTAATAAAATTTAGAAATTATAAAACAATATTTTGATTTAAAACTATAGAATTGTACATAACCTTCTAGATTTGTAACAATTGAGATATTTAAACTAATTGATATTGAAAACTTTAGTCAGCATTACGTAAAAAGTAATTGTTATAAATCAAGAGGATAAGCATCAATTTTGTAATTCTTTTAAAGTTAAAAAATTCAAGTTAAATATAATTAAACATAAAGGAAAAAAGTGTATTTTTTTTATATTTTAATAAGTTTTCCTTCTAATTTTTTTAATATTTGTTTTAGAAAATGTCATTTTTTTAATAAAAATCTCGTTGCTTAAAACTTCGGTTGATAGTTTATTTATTATAAGTTTTGTTTTTTAGAAAACTTGGTTTTTATAAAAAATTTTGTTTTCATAAAACCGATTTAAAATATTTTCTTACTTTTAAAAGTTTTGATTTTAAAAATAAATATATATTATAAACTTTAAGTGTGTTTTTTAATAAAAAGAGTTGATTCTTAATTTATTAAATAAATATTTTTAATATGAAAAATATAAATAACATAATAGTTATTAAATATCATTATTTAATATGAGAGATAATTAATTTGTATAAGAAAATAACAAGTGGTATTAAAGGTCTAATGTTGTGACATGTGGCATAAAAGATGTTTATTTATTATAATAGTAAAATAAGATAAGATATATATATATATATATATATATATATATATATATATATATATATAATTGTCAGTTATATTGTCTTATAGTGACGTGCTGTTAGTGAAAATGAGACTCACACCAACATCAACTTAATAACATCTCATCATTTTATAAATGTTGTCTTATAGTGACGTGCTGTTAGTGAAAGTGAGACTCACACCAACATCAACTTAATAACATCTCATCATTTTATAAATGCTTTTTATTTATGTTTAATCTCCAAAATCATGTCATTGTTACTTTATACAACTGTTTTATAGATATACATAACACATGTTGTTAGTGAAAATTAAAGACATTGATATCTACGTCAACTTAATAATATATCATCGTTTTATAAATTTTTTTCTGTATATGTTTCGATCTCCAAAGTCACGTCGTCGTAAATTTTGTAACATCCCATTTTGGTGAAATATTATAAATTAAGCATAATTGGTGTATGATTACGTTTAATTATTTTAAATATTATTCGGTGGGTGTTTTAACAATATTTGTTAATTATAATTGAATGATGGTTGTAAACTAATTAATAAATTAGTTATAACTAGTTAGTTGTAACTAGTAGTTGGGGGACTGAAATTGTAATTACCTTAAACTTGAAATAGACAAAAAGGGTGTTGACTAGTCAATTGGGGGAAACTCACTTGTTTTGGGGTTGTGAACGTTGATCAAGAGGAGGAGAAGGAGAAAAATCAAGTTTTCTGATTTGTGGCAAAATTCTTGAATAATCTTAGTCCAATCTCTTATGCAAGTATAAATTGGAGTTCCTCTTGCATCAAACAACATCTAGGTAAGATTTTGGGTGTTTTTGATGGAATTTTCGTGGGTCTCCATAGGGGTGTGGGTTTGATGGGTAAAACTCTTAAATTTGGTGTTTTGAGAGTGTCAAATGTTGTTAATGATGTTGATAATCATATAGGAACAACTTTTGATTGTTTTCTTTCATGATTTACATGTTATGAAAATGGGGGAATTGGGGTTTTCATGGAATTGATGAACATGGTGTGTAAAGTAGTGTTTAAAGGTGGGGATTTGATGATATTCACTATATTGTTGTAGTTTGTGGTGAAATGTTGAGATTGATCATTTTTAAACATAATAATGGAGTTACATAGGTGTCTTAATGATGAATGATCATTAGCACATGAACTTGTGCATACAAGGTGTTTGATGAAATGCCAAGTAGGGTATTTAACTTAAAATTGGTTTAAAACCAATGGTGATGTGAATTATGTGGGTTTATAACATCAATAATGGTGAATTGATATGGTTAGGGGTCAATTGGAAACAAATTAGATTGAAAATGTTGACATTGGGTGAAAGGGGTGTATGTTGACTAATTGTGGTCAAACTTTATATTAAACCTATTAGTTGTGATAATAGGAATTGATAGTGAAGGTGTGGGTGAAACCAAACGACCCGGGAAGGAATTGGTTATAGAGGATAGCGCGTTGGAACAAGGTAAGTCACCTAAATCTTCTACTTATTATGTGTAAAGGTGTTTACATGTATGAATGTTGTTGAAGATTTGACTTTATAGCGGATAGATGAACTAGTACTTGTTGTTAGTCAATGATAAGCAATAGGTGATATATGTTGCTTGATTATTGTAAACATGGTGTTTCAATACTAGTTCATGATTGATTTGGTGTTTAATTGTATATGTGTTGAATGATTTGAATTAGTTCACAAGTGTGTGAATTGTAATTGAAATCAACTCAAATTGGTGTTTTGAATCACATGTGGTGTGATCATGACATTGGATTATTCACATGGTGTGTGAATGTCCTTTGTTGGGTGTAATCAAGTTAGTAAAACACAAGTGGTGTGGTTACTTAACTTGAGAAATCTTGTGGAATAAGATTTCAAAGGAGTTTTGGGTGCAAACGACCCGTTAGTAAATCGTTTGATATTATGACCATGATGTTTATAAATGATGAATTGATGAATTAAGGTTTTTAAATGTTCATATGGTGAAATATAATGTTTATGGGAGTATTGGAATGATCGAAAATGGAACGGGAACGAAAACGGGGCTTCGGAATGGTCAAAACTGCACAAAACTAAAAATTCTGCACATTTGTGCAGGCCGGGAGTAAGTTACGGCGGGGGGGCTGGGAGTAAGTTACGGCTTGGGTCTGGCCTGGGAGTAACTTACGGCCAGGGTCTCGGGTTTACGCCCAGCTTACGGCCAAGACCAAAAATTGATTTTTTTTACCCTTTTGACTTGGGGAACCATTGGGGATTAATTTACTTATTTCCTAGGATAATGGGAGTTAATAGGTGATGTTAAAGGTGTTTAAGCTTGGTGGAAGCTTGGGGCAACGTTAGGGGTGATCTTACTTAGTTCTAACGAACTAATGGTGACTTAATTATGGTGGTTTCAGGTGAACGGAAGGGTTGAACGCGGTCGTGATCGGATTGCCTCGCAAGGAATTCGGATCAAACATCTTTTGGGGTTTTTCTTTGTTGGTTTAAAACAAGGTTTTTGGTGAATAACTCTAATGTAGTTTTTGCTATTGAATGTTTAATTAACATCAATTATTTTGTAAAGTCAATTCAAGTGGGGTGTTTAAGGTGTTAATACATGTGTCGGTTTTTGAAAATCTGGGACCTATTTTCATTTGTCGTTTTAAACACACGTGGCATTATTTGGTGGGTTTGGGCTTACAAGTTGGTATCAGAGCCATTGATTTGAGGGATTCAAGTGCGTCGCGAACACTTGAACTCAAATCGTTGTGCTTTTGATATGGGGAGTGTTGTTTGATCCGAGATCCGATCACGAAGCCGGGGATTAAGGTAACAAGTTGTGGTTTGTTTACCTTAGTTGTATATGTTTATTGGTGTTTGGTGTGAATGCTTGTTGAACCGAAATTCTTAGTCATATTATGGGGAGGTGAAGTTAAGAATTGGATATGTGAAGTGTTAATGTTATGTCTGGCCAAAATAAGATTATATTCTTGACTTGGATATGACCTTAATTGAATCAACCCATATTATGATTTAGAACATTAGGTAAGGTGTTAGAGTGATGTTGTGATGCTTTTTAGTTCATTTTTCATGGTGTACTTTGTTATATGAACTAGATAGTTAAAACTAATGTATCAAATAACTTGTTTCAGCGTTATAGAATGGCTGGTGGTGATAACATTAATGATGGTGGCGGTCATGAAATTAACCTCAATGAATTGCAAACTATGGTGAGGGAAGAGGTGGCAAAAGCATTGGAGCTTCGATTCCTCACTATATGGAGGGGTCTGCAAGCCCCTGAGGGGAATTATTCGACAAGAGTTTGCAAATCTCAGAGGGGGGGCGAGATGGGGAACGAACTCCAAGAAAGTAACTTATAAGGAGTTTGTAGCTTGCAAGCCAAGCGAATTTAAGGGGGAAGTTGACCCATTACTGAGTCAACGGTGGATAACAGACATGGAGGGCACGTTCGAGACGAGCCATTGTGAACCGGAAGATGAGGTGATCTTCGCGGGGAAATCAATTGCGTGAAAGAGCTAAGGATTGGTGGGAGCTTCTACGGAAGGAGAGGGGAGGGAAAGGGATGGCGTGAGGAAATTTAATTTGGGCGAAGTTAAGGAGTTGTTTCTTAAACGGTTCTGTCCGCAGGCGGCGATTGACAGAATCACTGAAGAATTCCTTCATATGAGACAAGGAGGAGGAAAGTATTGACACGATTACCGCCATCTTCTATGACAAAGCTAGATTTTGTCCTGATTTGCTACA
>SZYD01001721.1:0-22713 GCA_009363875.1 Mikania micrantha | reverse complement strand
ATGACTCTAATGGGATCAATTACTAATGAAGTTTTAACATGAAAATCTTTAATTTCCTTGTCATTAGGTGAATTTACAAAACAATTTAAGACTGGTGGAGGACAACGGTTATATTTTGTTACTTTTCCCTTCCCTTCATATCAACCCCATCACTGATCATGTGCTCAATAATATATGAAGAACTTTCATAACTCTTGAGCTTCTGACTCAATGTCTCATAGTCACATTCGATTATGGCTAACCTCTTCTTTGACTCATTAATGGTACTGAGATAAGAAGTGATAGCATCATGCTTGTTAAGCGCAGCAATCTCAGCCTCATGGAATTGCGTGTTTAATAATTCAATTTTGGCTTGAATATCCCTTCCATTTGATTTCAAAATAAGATTTGCCTCAATGCATTGGTTGAGATCATTGATCAGGTTTGCATTATGCCCCTGATAAGACAAGACCCTACTCTCAAGTTCAACACAATGAAAACATCTAGAGTTAGGTGATGAACATTCATCATATACCTGACCAGTCAGAGATGAAGTAGAAGTATCCATAATAAAAGCAAATTGTGTAACATGATTTTCTTCAGTATCAATATCTGACACTCCTTGAGTTTCTGAATCCAATATGCTTGCAAAGTCTGATCTTGACGATTCATTCTAGTCAATCTTCCTTTCTTCTAATCCATTTTCAGAAATGTGATCAGCAACTTTCTGGATTTATGCAACACAGGCTTTCTCATCTGCTCCCTTATCTTAGTTGAATCTGAAATCCCAGTTCTCCCCTTCATCATTCTAAGCCATTAGAACCTTGTTTGTGTTTGAAGAGCTGCCATGATAAGAAGTCTCAATTGGTACTAATCTTCTTTATGGGTTAGCAGCAGATGATCTTTGATTCTGAAATGGATTATGCTTTCCCATATTCTTTGGTTTGTTGCATTATCTTGCAAAATGTCTTTTATCACCACAGTTGGAGCATGTAACAGAGGACATGTAAAAACCAAACTTTGAATCCTTATTTAGATTGATGCCTTCCCAGTTCTTTTGACAAAATCTTTTGCTCTTCTAACAGCACTGGCAAGAGCCCACATGATATCAATCCTTTCCATATCATCTGGATCAACCTGTGAGTAATCTTCATTTGTCAAGTGTGGATTTCCGATTTGCCCAGCTAACAACCCATCATAAGAACTCACAAGTGTAGACAAGAGACCCATATGCTCTTTAGCAACCTCTACTTTCGCTTTATCAAAAGTTTCTGTCTTCAAGTTGATGACAGAATGACTATCCTCTGACTGAGAGGTAGAAGAAGCAGCAGAATGACTGAAGTGTGCATGACTTGAAACAGGAGCCTCTTTGGTCTGTGAAAGAAAAGTTGTCTTCAAAGGCGCATGTGAAGAATTCTTTTCCACTGTAGGAGTTGTGTAATAGATGGAAGGATCTTGGACTTGTGCCACTCTCTTGGCTTTCCACGCATTCTTTATCTCCTGTTCCTTCAGCTTTTGAATGAAGTCATTGATATCCATAGAGGCAAGCATCTCACTATGCTTTAATACCATAAGAAATGATTCCCACTTGGAAGGTAAAGCATCTGCCAGACATTGAATCTTCTCTTGAGTAGCTGTCTTGACTTGATGGTTGAAAATATCACTGAGAAGATGATAAAATCTCGCAATCAGATCATCCAAGGACTAATTTCCCACATACCTGAAACTATTAAACTCTTTTCTCAAAGCCTTAGACTTAATGATCTTCAGTTCATCATTCCCTTCATATCTCTGTTGCAAAGCATCCCATAGTGATTTGAAAGAAGTGAACTGTCTAAACTGATGAAGTATATCAGTAGCAATGGACTGAGACAAGATTGCATAGGCCCTCTACTCAAAGTCATATAACTTTCTTTGAGGCTCAGTCATCCGTGTAACAAGAAAAGGTGATCCATCCTCACTGAGGGGTCTCAAATACCCATCCTCAATCATCATCCATAGGTTGGTGTCAACTCCATTGATGTGTATCTCAAATCGATACTTCTAATGTGGATAATCATCCAAGGATAGCAACTTTGGAACCTTGTTTGAGTTCCCAGTCTCTTTCTCTGTAAGCAATAAGTTCTGGATTCTGGTGTTCTGGTTTGCCATCAGTGCAATTTCCTCCATAATATAAAAAATTATCTGATTTGACACTTCAACAAATTTTCTGTCCTTAAGTACGAATGCAGCTCTTTGATGCGAGTGAGGGGTACGAACTAGACTGTATCACACGAATGAAAGATAATCAAGCACGAACTGGACGAACAAACAACTTATGCGAATTGGAAAGTCATTTGTGCAATGATGGAACGAATGAAGGTCGGTTCGTATGGAGTTGGAAAGAAGGGAAGTCTCTTTGTGCGAAGTTGGGACGAAGAAGTCAGTTCGCATGCATATCTATTCTGTGAATAGCTATTCGCCCAAGCTTTTCGTTCGTGTGATCTGAATTTTCAGTAACAAAAATTTCCCAAACTTGAGTTCTAGACCGAGATTTTACTCCAAATTTGGTATACAATCACACAAACACATACCTTAGGTTCGTGAATCAATAGAACATGAAAATATACCCATAAACATAAGTTTTACCCTATAAACTTGAACTTTAAGACAAGAAAAACAGGGTTTCATGCAGAAATTCAAAGAATCAATCTCAAAACAAGTAGTTTCAATTGAAAACAAGCAGAATCAAGAGCCAAGGCTTTGATACCACTTTGTTGGACCTTGAAAACGGAAAATATCCCTAACGATTCTGTTTGTTAGCCCTCCGAATAGTGCGAAATCCTATTCGTGGGTTTTCCAATCGAAATCCTTGTTACCCGTGGCGATGCGATGATCGAGAATCAACGTTATGAGTGAAATCGAACACCACAGGCAAGAAGACGAAGTTGGAGACGTAGGAGTGGCTCTGAAAATGAGGAGGATACTCAGGGAATGATTAGTTACCCTAAAACATTCTGTTTGTCGGGTATTTATAGGCCATAGTCTGTCATACGAGTGGGTTGCACCAAGCACTCATTCATACGAAGGACGTTACATGAACGAATCAGATCTTTGATTCATTCATACAAACAGAAGAGTGACCTGGTTCCTTCGCTTGAAAGGACATTCGTTAATCCTTCATTTGTCCGAACAAACTCATTCTTAGTCTCATTCATACGAAGGAGAACATATTGTTATATTAATATTATATTAATTCAAAATTAAAACATGTTAAACATATACATTCATAAACAATACTTGATAATACTTGTAAATCATTCATAGTAAAAGCTTTACATGCAAACGCAGAAGTCAATAACTGAACTAGTGACAAAACGTGCATCTACACTATTTTTTTAGCTTCTAATTGTACCATATGGGGTAACAGGAATGACAACTCATGAAATCAGTTGGTGTTGGCTTGGTGTTCCATTTTAATCATTCGAAGATTCCATAATTCCTCTTCCAGTTTGTACATCTCATTTTTTCTAGCAATACTCCCTATGAGTAGTGCCTTCAGCTCATCTTATGTCATAGATTTCTCTGTTTCCCTACCCTGAGTTTGAACATGTGTATTCCACCAGGTCAGATCCTTATTATGGAAGAAGCAGGTGGCATACGTAACCTTTTGGTTCTCCCAGCATTCGCTTATACTAAGTTCCAATTCCATTTTCTTGATCCATTTCAGAATTCTGATAGCTCCTTAACTCCCATGGAATTCTTTCGTGTGAGGCCCCGATCCCGGGTGCCTCACAGAGGTTGGTTTTCATCATAACACATAGCTCTTAAACCAAAAACTTTCATAAACATGCAGTGGAAATTTAAAATATTGTCAAATACAGAATATACTGAAATAAATTGTATCAAAAATTTACGAGTACCAACACCATCGGATCCTTAATCTTGATGCCCGAGCTCTATGCCTTCTCTTACCATGGCTTTACCCTAACATACATGCTAAAATGTTAGCTTACGCCGGTGAGTTCTAGTTTTATAAATCATCATAAACGTTTTAGTGAATAAAGCATCATTCGCATAAAAACATCAGTTCATACACATAAACCTTAGCACACAACCATTGTCATTGTCATAACCATCATCATCATCACAGCGACTGTTGTTAACAAGAGTAGTGGGCTTATGCCGACACAAGGGTCCATGTTTATAGTCCGATCGACTCTAACCATGTTTATAGCCCGATCGGCTCCATGTTTATAGCCCGATCAGCTCCGTGTTTATAGCTCGGTTGGCTCCATGTTTATAGCCCGATCGGCACTGTGTTTATAGCCCGATCGGCTCCGTGTTTGTAGTCCAATCGACTCTCATGTTTATAGTCCGGTCGACTTCGTGTTTATAGCCCGATCGACTCACTGTTTATAGTTTGGTCAACTCTCATGTTTATAGTCAGGTCGACTCCATGTTTATAGCCCGATCGGCTCCGTGTTTACAGACCGGTCGACTCCGTGTTTTTAGCCCGATCGGCGGTACATACCCTGTTATAGTCAGGTTGACTTTCATACTTACCTAGTGCTAGTACTGGAGCATCATTCATATATATCCCATAACAAGTATGGGATCATCGTCCATTCATCATACATGACACGCTAGCATCATATCATCATTCACTATTATCATCATACATTTCATGCTAGCATCATAACATCATTCATCATAGTCATCATGGCATCATAATCATGTCATGCTAGCATCATTTTGTCATATCATCGTACATCCTAGCATCATACGCATATCATACTAGCATCATCTTCATATCACAACATCATAATATCATTTATATATATCATGCAAGCATCATAGTCATAACATCATACTTCCATCCTAGCAACCTAGGATCTAATCATAACATTCTACCACTATCAGCATAGTTATCATCATAATGCATGTTATCATATAGTCATCATCATATCATATCGTCATGCTATTCATCATCATAACTCATTTATCATTCATTCATCATACTTAGCATATTCACATGCATATTTCATCATACATCGAGCATTCATCATCATAGCATAGGCACATAGCATCATAACATATCATAAAATATTAACAGCATGTATGTCAGCCCAAAACATAGTTACACGTAAAGTGTTGAAAAAGGGCTTCTAGAACTCACCTGATAGTAGCTCCTTGTCTTCTTAGCCGAACTCCTTAGCTAAGACTTAGGAACCTACATCATTACATCGTCCCATTATATTCCATTCTTACACTTAGAATTTATTCTAAGTCCCCATAGCCACTAGTCCCCCCTAATAATCCAAGTTCTCGAAACTGTTAGTTTTTGAAACCCTTGAAGTTCACGAAGTAGTCATGTACACGAAATCCATGAGTTCCCGAAATACCTGAGTACCCAAAATATAGTAAACGAATTCTCAGTTCTCGAAAATAGGTTCTCGAAACCTTAGTTCTCTAAATCACATACTCGAAGGGATTCGAGTCCTCATTTCGTGTACATTTTTGGGTACTTTTGTTTTCATCATAACATATCTCAGAAATCTATCTCAGGCTTTGGGGAGCTAGTCCTAGGTTCCTGACGTCGTTAACAACACGTTGGAACCGTAAAGTTTCGAACTTTAAGCACAAAGGTGTGAGCTTTATGCCTAAGTTCACTTTCATATAAAAATCCTATCAGTTTAGTTTAGAATGCTTACTTGATGCAAGATGACCACTCTTATAAATTCTTGTGGGTTTCCTTCTTCGTTTGGTCGATCAAAAGCTCGTTTCTTGAAGTTCTCGAAATCCTCTTCGTGTACTGGAGAGAGAGTGTGCTTCCAGCCAAAGGTATGCACGTTTCCCAATGCACTAATATATACAGGAGGTGTTCACGAACTGAGTACTCGAAATTGGGTCATTTTAGAGTAATGATTTTCAAGAACTAGGGTTTTCGAAATCCATTTCGAGTACAGGATTTCATGAACTTAACTTAGTTTATTCTCCGTCTATTTTCCTACAAGTCAAGTATCCGTTACCCATTAGTAAGTTCAAATTAATTGTATTTCGAAAATTTGGGGTGTTACATTTCGGCTTGCATGAAACGAATGGCTTATACGAACACCCTTCTCGATTAGTCTCTTCTTCGGTGTCATTGTCTATCACGAGTGGACCTTGATGACTACCAATCTCATTGATGCCTATTTTTCGATTGCCGTGGTTTGGAAAACCTGCATGAATTTGCTCAATCATAATTCATACGACAACATCAGTGCCCAGTGGTGCACTGGAGTGGGGTGTCTTAGCATTCTCTCCATTATCGTGTTGATGGACATTCCTCTGCCTCTTTCCACGTCTCTTAGGTGGCGTATTCTTTAAGTTAATAGTTACAAGTTTTGAGAGATATATAATACAACTACACGAGAGAAATAATTATCATTCATGCCACAATAAGCTAAGTTATCTTCATGCATACGTAATTAGAAAATTCGTACATAAAAATTGTCATAATTAATACATATCCGAGAGTAAGAGAAGTTGAGAACTCATGCCCTTAATAAAAAAACGAATTGTTTTAATAACTAAAATCACCAAACCATCATAAAGCATGCCCCCACAAGATTCATCACCAACATTGTCCATGTCAACGCCACAGCTCCCACTACATGCATGCGGTCTCTCTTGAGATCTACTCTAACATGCACCAAACATTCATCATTGGTTTGTACTTCCTCTAGCAGCTCATTCCATCCATCATGGAGATCCTTAGTTCTCTGAGCCAAGTGTTCGAATTCTTTTCGGTGAGAGAAACAACATTCTTCAAAATATGCCTTCAAAAAGAATTCGTCTCGGGGCCTCTGATTTGATGGCTCTCCACATTCCATGACGTGGGCTGCAGGAGCAGGTTCTCTAGGTGCCAATTGTATGCGGGGAGTCATCTTGGTTGTTTTACACACTATTATCCTGAGTGTTCCTCGCCCTCTAGGGAAGAATTGTTCATTATTGTCTTCTGACTTGATGATCAATTGAGTCATGGGTACTTGACGGTCATAATTATTCTCATTGTTATCACCAGAAGTTTCGATGTGTTCTGATGGATCGATGTTGTTGTCGGACAGTGTGACAATCCAGCATTTCGTGGTAACCTCGTTAACCAAAAATTAACAAACTTAAATGGAATCGCATAATATCAAACTAGAAGGATTAAAATTGAACAAAACAAGAGTATGAACACTATAAGGACTAAAGTGATAATTACATAAATACTCAATTTTTACTTTAAAAGTCAAAATTCGAATGGTTCATTCATTGAAATTAAAAATTACACATTAACATACGGTTATAAACTGAGTTAAACATCCAAAATCATCACATTGATGATTCTATCATAAATTCATTGGTTAATTACAACCATAACTTTTAAATTAATCAAATGATGGACCAAAGGTCGAAACCATAGATGTTAACTATGGAACTCTCATAATTTGATCGAAATTCACACAATTGAAACTCTACAAACTCCAATCGGCACTCTTAGTAGCTTCTGAACACAACAATTCAAGGGAAGAAGGATCGGGAGACAGATTGATATAAGGGGGCGGCCGAAAGTCAAGCAACAAGTCAAACGAGTTAGATTCATGATCAATTCGGGTAAGCATTGACACCTACACATCAATTGGAAACTTTTTAAGCAAAAACCTAACATAATTAAACCTAAGAACAACGAATTATAAAAATTCGAGTTCTAGGGTTCATCGTTCGTGATGAATTGGGGTTTTTAATCCAAACGAATTCGAGAATCAAATTAAACTATACCTTAAGTCTTACAATGATGTACTTCACGAAAACCCTATGTTAATTATATAAAACAACAACAAATTGTGGGATGTTAAGATCTAGGGTTCATCGGCTAAAGTAATTTGTGGTTTTTGATTCAAACAAATTTGATAATCGAATTAGACCATATCATTAGTTTCGGAATCCTTTATTTAACAAAAACCCTATGCCAATTTTGTCAAACAACATCGAATTGTACTTGAACCAATTCCAAGTTTAAAACCAAAAAACAATTTATGGTTTTCTAAGTAAATGATGTTCAAAATCAAATTAATCTATGCAGATTGATTCGTATTGGTTCATAAATGAAAAGCCTTATGAAATAGGAGAGTTAAACTCACGAATTAAACAAATTTGAATCAATGGGTGTTGGTTTGGTTGAATTCCAGTCAGGATGGAATACAAAGTCCTACTAACGATCAACTACGTGCGGAATCCATAGTTAATATGTAGAAAATCAAAGAACACAAGCAATTCAATAATCAACTCTTGTATAATCGACAAATGACTACAAGACTTCACTCAGAAATACAAAGATCTCACACAGAGAAAATCTCAGAAGGTTTGCTGAATTCTGTCAAAAGTTCTATCTAAAAAACAAACAAACCTTCTATTTGTAGAAAACAAACCAGCGAACCTATTTCTTGTAGGCAAACCCTAGGTTTGCCAGCCGAACCCTAAGGTTTGTTGGACGAACCCTTAGGTTCGCTAGACGAACCTATGTTGACCTATCAAAAGGTTCGCCGAACCTTCTCCAGGTTATAGGTTCGCCGAACCTATCAAATCAATAGGTTCGCCAACCTGCCAAGGTTCGTGGGCCAAACAAACCTATGGCAAACCTTAGCCAAACCTTCTAAAAACTCAAAATAAAAACAACTTTTTGAATAGCAAACAATTACAAATGTGTACTAACAAACTCCCCCTAAATGTTTGCTATCAAAATCTTCAATCTTTGTCTTCAAATTTGTCTTTCACTCCGCTGGATTCTCCACCCTCTTCAACGACCACATTATCCACCGCTCGTATAACAACCGAACGTGGTATCTTCGCAAGTCTTTCAGCTTCAATCTTTGCGTCTCTTTCATCTCTCTCCTTCTGAACTTGCATCAACTCAGTATAGAGATAATTCACATTTTCCCAATTGCATCCCGAATGTATACCCAATGTATAACACATTCGTGCAATGGTTTGAAATTGAACTGCCATGTCTTTGAAACTCACTCCAACATCATGATATCCCTATCCTGCATACATCTCTGCTGAATCAAGTAAAGCAATATCATCCTTTGAATAGTTTTCAATAAAATCACTCCTTCAGAAGTTTAATCGTCATAAAACCAAAACTTGAAATATGGATTCCAGTCTTGTTCAATCTTCCTGAGGTGTTAACAAACTCCATCCAATTCGTGCTTCTTTCTTCAACAAATTCGCAAAAATTTCATTGTGTCGAGTCTGAATAGGCTTTATCATCCACAATCTTGAAAGAGTTTTACATTCAAAACACGGAAGACTCATCAGATCAGTAGCTTTGCCAAAGTATTGGCATCCATCTATTCGTTTCACTACATAACATCCTTTATCCATCAAGCTTCCTAAAATGTTATGAAAATAACCATAACTAATAATCCTTCCAATCATTTTGGATTTAGATCCAATCTTGAACTTCTTGGATTGTTTAGTTAGGTTTTCTGGATCTTTGTCTTCTAAAACTTCTGTCATTATCTTGAATGAATGTAAATGATCAATAATGTACTTTGTCTCATCTTGAATCTCTTTCATCGTGTTTAAATTCAACAGCTCCTCATCAATTACATCTTTATCATAATCAGATAAATCAACATCTTCATCTTCTTCAAAATTAAAGATCAACTCATCATCATCTTCAAATAAATCTTGATAATCTTGAACTGAATAGTCACCTACAATCTCTCCTTCTTCTATCTCTTGATCCAATTGAATTTCAAATATCTTTCTCTGCAAATCAATGTCAGAATGTAATTTGAATAAATCAAGAAATGTAGGCAAAGAGTAATCAAGAACTGTCTCGGGATGTTCTATTCCATCTAAATCTTCAAATTCAACATAAGTACAATCCCTGACTCTTTCAGATGATACAGAAGAAATTGGAACCGCTTCAGTTGAAATCTTTGAAGGAGTATAAACAATAATAGCCCCTGACACAGAATCCAAACCACCAGAACCACTAGCAACTCCACCAGCACCACCACCAGTCTCATCGTCACCACCAAAATCATGATCAACCGGGTGTTCATCCACATCAGTATCACCATAATCAAGTGCTTCTTCTTCTTCTTCATCTTCCACCTTCTCCTCCTCCATCACCTTCTCATCCTCTTCTTCACCAATATCAACAACTACCTTCTCAGCTCCAGAACTTGAAACTCCAATCCTTGATATCTTTGACTCCAAAGATTTTATCTTGAACCTCAAATCAGTATTTTCATTCTTAAGTTCAATAATGTCTTCTGATTGAAGTTTGATAAAGAATTCCAATTCAGAAATCTTATCTTTCATCTTCTTCTTTTCAAGAATTTCTTCTTCTCTCCACTTGATCATCAAAGCCATTTGAGTTTTCAACTCATCTAATTCAGTAGTAGAAGAAGATGGTTTATCAGCAACATTCTGTTCCTTTTCCTTCCTATAATCTTCAAACTCCTTTGACAAAACAGATAATCTTCTTTTGATCTCAGAATCATCATAATCAGTAAAATTGATTTCTCCCAAATCATCAAGTCCTGAAAACAAATCATCTCTAGGAATAGAATCATGATGAACAGATGTCTCTGGTACTGAAGTAGAAACTGTAGTAGCTTCAACAAAAGACGGTATGAAAAAAACTACATTTACAAACTCAGAAGTTTGTAAAGTAGAAGCATGAATAGTAGTCACTGGAACAGATGAAGTAATAACAGGCGAAACAGAAGCAGGAACTGATGTAGGCATAACAGATGATGACACAACAGTCTTAGCAGTTTTAGCCTTCTTCTCATAAGGCCCTCCTTTGGCCATCTTTTTCTTTCTTTTTGGTTTTGAAGACCCAGGCTCTTCAGCAACAAAACTAGGATCAACTCTTTCTTCCGTAGCATCTTTAGCCTGTTTAGCAAATTTCTTCTTGAGTCTCCTAACCATTTGATTATCAACCTGAACCATCTCATATTCTGATTCAGTATCAGAAGATTCTTCATCATCATCACCACCAGCTTCAGTCTGCGTCTCTGGTATATCAATATCAACAGGCTCCTGTGAGCTCTGTTCCTGAGAAGATTTAGCTTGAGGTGTAGACCTTGAGGATTGACCTGTAGTCTTCCTAGCTTGTGCTCTTGGAGGAGGTGTAGGTGGTTGTACTTGATCATCAGCATCAAGTTCTTTAGTATCTGACTCTGAATCAACATGCCTCCAGGCATCATCATCAGGAGCAACGTAGTTTGCCCCAGTCATAGCCCTCATCAGCTTGACTTACAAGTACTTTAGAAGATGATTCTTCAGATTTCTCTTTCTTTTTCTGATAATCTTCCTTAGGCTTGAATGGATTAAAATTTCCCTGCTTCTTTGGATTCTTGCATTCTCTTGCAAAATGACCAAGTTCACCACAATTATAACACTGTGTAGATTTTGGATTGAATCCAAATTTGGTATTTCGGTCAAAAGTGAATTTCTTCCCGGTCAAATTAAGTAATTTCTACCTAGAAATGATCACAAGATGATTCTGAGTCTAAAAATATCAGCGAAAAGTTCTGGGATGCTCTAAAATGAAAATCGAAAAAATCGGTCTTGCAGGTTCGCGACAGTGAAATCAGATGAAAGTGACGAACCCTTCTGACGAACCCTGTATATATATGTCACGAACCTTTTCAGACGAGCCTTTCACGAACCTTATCTGCGAACCTTTTGCAGCGAACCATTTCAGCGAACCATTTGCAGCGAACCAAATAAAACGAACCTTTCTTGCGAACCATTACACACGAACCTTTTCAACAAAGACGAACCTTTAGCGAATCTTGTTCACGAACCTCACACGAACTATGAACAGTAATCAGCGAACCTCAGACGAACTATCACCCAAATCTTGCCGAACCTTGACAGAACCTTTGCCGAACCTTGGCCGAACCAGTGCCGAACCTTAGGCGAACTATCAAACGAACCCTCTAACAGCGAACCTTTCTGTTCAGCAAGTCACAGGTTCGTCCCACGAACCTGTAGCACAGAATTTGAAAATTTTGGGAGGGAAACCTTCCAAAACTTCAAAAAATCCGTCCAAATCTATACCAAAACACCTCCAAAACTTCAATTGTAGTAATTTAACAACTATTGATGATGAAAACAGTCTCAAATCACCAGAAAATTGATCAAGGAGAAAAAAATTTGATCCATCAAATGTCTTCAAATCTTCAATTGCTTGATTTCTTTGAAATTGTTGTGTAGAACTTCACCAAACACTATGATACCACTGTTGGTTTGGTTGAATTCCAGTCAGGATCGAATACAAAATCCTACTAATTATCAACTACGTGCCAAATCCATAGTTAATATGTAGAAAATCAAAGAACACAAGCAATTCAATAATCAACTCTTGTATTATCAACAAATGATTACAAGACCACTCAGAAATACAAAGATCTCACACAAAGAAAATCTCAGAAGGTTTGCCGAATTCTGTCAAAAGTTCTATCTAAAAAACAAACAAACCTTCTATTTATAGAAAACAAACCAACGAACCTATTTCTTGTAGGCGAACCCTAGGTTTGCCGGCCGAACCCTAAGGTTCGCTGGACGAACCCTTAGGTTCTCTAGACGAACCTATGTTGACCTATCAAAAGGTTCGCCGAACCTTCTCCAGGTTATAGGTTCGCCGAACCTATCAAATCAATAGGTTCGCCAACCTGCCAAGGTTCGTTGGCCGAACGAACCTATGGCAAACCTTAGCCGAACCTTCTAAAAACTCAAAATAAATACAACTTTTTGAATAGCAAACAATTACAAATGTGTACTAACAATGGGAAATGGGGCTAGGTTCAAAACCGGTTAGGGTATAAAATCGTATGATTTTGCTGAAATTGATCAATTAAACACATACATGTAGTCGCCTGGATCTACCGAAACACAACACATGGTTCTGGGATCAATTGGGATCGAATTTTGGGTCAGTTTGAATCCCAAGTGTTCGGTTGAGAGAAAACAATGGAAAAGCGAATGGGTATTGGTTAAAACAATTCAGAAACCAAACATGTTGCAAATGTTGAGCAGAGGCAACTGGTTTGGGTGTCCGTGTCTTGTCTGGGAGGTCGTGGGTTCGAGTCACACCAGTGCCATTTTTGGCAAAGTTAGAAATATCACCTTTTTGATCATAACTTATTCGTTTTAAATCCGATTTAGACCATTCAAGTTTCGCTGGAACCGAAATGAAATTTCGAACAGTGTGAAACGATAAAATCTAGATTTTTGACCAAAAAACGATAGCGTATATTTACGTGTATTCTAACATAGTCGTGTATACTTATACGATTTTGTCAAACGAATTCAAAGTCACGCTGTTAGTCCCAAGCTTGGATCTAAAATAGATATCAATATAATCAACACACGTGTGAGTGCGGAATGATATCACGTGTGTGCAAGAAAAACAATAATGATGATCTAGATTAAGAACAATGCAAGAATACTATTCAATGCACTCGGTTTCAATGAACCGACTGGTACATCCAAAATAGAGAAAATAATAAGAATAAGCTCTAACCATAATAGTGACAAAAACAAGGGTTTATATACTACCCATACATGACATAGGCCCCTCAGCTCATCAGATCTAATCTTCAACTAATTCGAGAACCCGATAACCAACTCGAGAAACCCCAAGAACTCGAGAACCTATAAACAAAATACCTTGAAACATCAAAACTTTAACATATACCAACAATCTCCCCCTAGTTTTGTGTTTCCTCAGCACTCTCTTTATTCACAAGTTCATCAGTTTCACCACATTTAATTTTCAATGTAGAAGAATCTCCCTTGCCTCCTGACCACTCTTCATTTTTCACAATAACTCGAACATAAACAACGAATTCCAGTGCATTCTCCAAATTATCCTGGTCCACTTTCATTTCTTGATTGTTCAAGAACTTGATATCCTTTTCACTTAAGCACATAAGATCATTTGGATCATAGAATCTAATCTCCACTTCTCCACAATTTCTAATTACTCCACATGTTTGTTCATTGAAGGCCCAAACTTGAAATTATCCAGAGCTACTTCAGGTAAATCAGGCAATATCGGCACCTTTTCATCCAATCTGTAGCTGGCCATTTTACCTCAAAAACCTCTATGCCAATGGGATTTCCAAGTTAGTTAGTAGTCTTCTTCATTCTGACAGATATGGCGAGAGTCATGTCTGAGAAACCTTTTTGAACATGTTGCTGCAACGAAGTGTAGAAACTTTCTCCTTGCTTATTGTTGGTTGGATTAAAAAATCTTTATCGTGTCCACCATGTCTACTACTGTCAATGACTTGAAAGAAGATGGATGATCATAATACTCAATCCTCTTGGTTAACTTTCTTCTTACCCACCATAATCCCTTGACTTCATCATAACCCCAGCATACAATCCCGGATCTCTCACCTTCATAGTTGAATCGACTATCTCCCACATCAACAACAAATCTTGTAGGTTTAGCTTTTGCAGCATCTCTAGCCTCTTGAATAGTTCTTCCAGTGATCATCATGAGTTCTATCAATTTTGCCATGCTAACTTTGAAACCAGTCTCACCAGCAAAGTATTTCCTTAAGCCTTCTTCACGGCTTTTAGTGAACTCATCAAAACTAGCTTTACTCAGCTCTGGCAGAAATTCAGCAGCATCAGATGGACCAGTTTCATCAATAAACTCCCCCTTAAATTTATCTTGTAACCATTGCTTCAAATCCAGAACGATAGCTAACAAATGGCCCATATTAGTTTCAAGATCTTTAGTCTTTTTATCTTTAAGTTCATTGTCATTCTTTAGCTCTTGAATCAACAGTGTATGAGATAAAGAATCTTGTTCCAACTCGAACACTCTACTTTGAAGCTTAACTACATCAATTGGCTCATCATCAGGTAGTACGTTCTTTCCTTTGTCTGATCTATTTCATGTTTCTTCAACCAAAAAGGCATCATAATCCACATCTTCAGTATAGGAAGAGGGTCCAGTAGTAGATTATGTAGATTGCAGTACCGGTTCAGTTGGTTGCACGGTAATAATTGGCACTTGTACTTCTGGAGTGATCTCAGTTTCTGGTTCTCTTACAACAATCCTAGGCCTTGGGTCTCTTCTTCTTCTTCTCTTTCTTGGAATTAAATCAGCAGCAGTATCTAGTGGTGGATCTTGATCAATTAAAGAATATGTAGGAGGAGGATCTCTTACACTCCTTTTTACTCGCTCAAGCAGTGCTTCCAAGTTTTCAGCAGGAAGCAAATTCATTTGCTCGAAAGATTCAGTCTCAACTGGCTCCGTTTCTGACTCAAACTCAAAGTCCAAGGTAGGTTTATACCCAGTCACAACATCCTCGTACTCTGGTGGCTGTACCACATAAACATCATCATCCGATTTCCTTGAATCTAGAACTTGTATATACTGTACTTCCTCAACCATTACATTGGGATTTTCAGCTACTGCACCAACATCTACACCTTCCATTTCAGCAAATTGCCCAAATTTCTTTAACGGATGCAATCCTTTAAACTTGTACTTTCCACTTCGACGGGAATTTCGTCTCACTCAACAGCTTCAGATCCTTTGTCACAACTCCTCTTTGCAAGTTAATGAATTTCTCATCAAAGATCATTTGCAGAAATCTGGGATACGTCATAAACCTTTCTGATCTGCTCCCCCTCAAATTGCCCTTCATCTCATTCAGAATGAACTTTGAGAAATTGAATTTCCAGTTCATGGCGAGAGCTACAAAAGGTTATGTTTGATCTTTCTTCAACATGTCATAAGTCCCTTTGTTTCAACTCATGCTCACCATAAATACATGAACAATGTATCTCGAGTAAGGAGTCAAAAGTTTCTTTTGAAGCATCGGATACATCCCTTCATAACCCATCTCTGACAAAACCCCTTCGATCACCCCTTTTCTCCAGAGATACTGGATCAGTATATTTATCAGTGAAGCCCATCACTTCTCTGATTACAGTCTCTGAGATCACAATCTCTATATCTTGAACTTGTGTAGTGAAAGTTCACTTTCCATCTTCTTCTTCCTTATGCACCTTAACAGACAACCAGAATCCTTCAATGAGATTTTCATGAATGACAGGATTCATTCTCAATGCATGAAATATCTTGCACGTGTTAAATCCATGAATTGAAGAAGCGAATAGACTCTGACTTTCAGGAGGAGGGGATAACAATAAAGCTAAGTTGTGATTGTCCTTCCACAAAATCTGCAGTTGTTGAGCCATCTTACAAATATTCAAAACACATCAACAGCTTAAATTAGAAACATTTCCCTCAAGTTATTCAGATGAACTATTTTTCAAACTTATTTCATCAAAGATAAGCAGAGATTTTCGAGAACAATTAAAAAAAATTTGATTTGAAATTAAAGCAATTTGGTTCTCGAGTTATTTATTCATTTCTCGAACTTTAGAGAAATTCAAATCTCGAGTCTCATAAATCCCTTTCTAGAATTGTTTTAAGTTGTTCTCGAATGTTGTTCGCTTTCTCGAACTTTAAAATAAGTTCTCGAGTTCCTTTTTGAATTATTCAATTTTTTTCAAAATTCCTTTTCTCGAATATTCCTTTCGTTCTCGAGTTCCGAACTCGAGAACCCTTCATCTCCTTCAAACTAATTCGATGAAAATTCTTAAAGAACCCCAACTTTTTCAAAACACATTCAAAACGATTTTAATCCGAAGTTTATCATGATTTGACTTTCTCCCTTAATCTTCGACATTGAACTTTGATTCAACCTCCGATAATTCCCTTTTACGTTCTCAGCATACCTGCAAAATATCTTGTCAGAAATGATGAAGATGACGATGAATAGTAACTAGTTTATCAAAACTCGAAAACGTGAAAACCCCACAAACTCGATTCAAACTCGAACAGGTGACGAGTGACGGACGTGAGATTTTGAAATAAAGAAATTTACTTAAACCCCTTTAAAACCCTTTTTTCTCTCGGTCCAGGCCCAATTGCTGTCCAAGCCCATTTACCAGCCCATAATTTCAAAACTTTTCTTTTGGGCTATCTTATTTTTGTTTTTGGGATCAAATCGTTCTCGAGTCAGTAATGAATCCCCGTTAAATGCTTACCCTTATAAACCAAACATCATGATTGCCGATATATTATCCATCTAAACCCAGTCTTAAAACCTTTTCGCTTTTCTATTTATGTATTTTTATCATGTTTTGGCACCTTAAGTATGTTACGAGCCAATCACAATAAATCCTAGATACCTACAGTGCATTCTATCAAGCCAAAGAATTCCTACTTCAAATTTAACATGCATTTGATTCTGATTATATGTCTGAGATTTTTAGAGAGAGAGAGCAAGAATGGATCAAAGGTTTTAATATACAAGGCTTAATATACAGTGAAGCTTGGGTTTTGGACTATTGAGGGTCTCTTTTAACATGCTTTTTGCATGAATGTGCTCTGAGGCATCTTTTATTGGTGTAAGCAGATCCAAATTTCGTAGCACACACTCATGTATGTAAGTAAAATCTTAGGTCTTTGCGTAAGCAGAACAGAGAGAGCTACACTTCTCAGGTCTCTGTTGAAGCAGAACAGAGACAAGCCATCCATGAACACTACAGGTTTTTATATAGAAACGTAAAGTACTTTCAGAGAACGCACTCGATTTTCGACATACTTTCAGAATCTCGTGCATATCAAACGTGTCATAAGATATCTAAGACAATCAAATAGGTAATGCACTCTTCTATGTAGTTATATTTGTACAACGTAACACACAATTTCTTTAATTTAGCACTAGATAGATCAACTAGTTCAGTCAAGTGAGCCTACCAGCATATCATTTCAATTCTAGTTCATTCAGGCATAGCATTTTTCAGGAATTTTTAAATTGACCCTTTATCACGAAAGTTTATATCATTTCCCAACACATGTTTAGACTAAAATTATTTTTGCATATTTCTCCCCCTAAATTTATTCATAACATGAAAAAATTTATTTAATGACATTTGTTAAAATGAATTAATAGTAAAACACCAAGGACCCTAGATAGTTATTACTTTATGAACTCAATCCTCAATTACAATCATTTTTAGCAAATTCACAAGCACATTGAAGGTTGAAATGCTCACATGTTTCGTGAACAAGTCAGCCACATTTAGTTTTGTGTCAATTTGTTCCATTTTAATGAGTTTGTGATCATAACAATCTCTGATAAAATGAACTTTCATGTCAATGTGCTCGGTTTTTGAGTGTTGAACCTGATTTTTGCATATTTGAATTGATGCATCGTTATCAGAAAAAATAGGAGTGTTATGAAAGTTCAAACCGTAATCTAGCAGTTGATGTTGCATCCATATCACCTGAGAACAATAGGCAGAGGCTGCAACATATTCAGCTTCTGCTGTCAAAATAGAGACAGTTTGTTGTTACTTGCATTGCCATGAAATAAGCCTGTCTCCCAGAAATTGACATCCAGCAGAGATAGATTTACGATCGATATCACATCATCCATGGTCACTTTCACTGAAGGCATAAAGATCAAATTCGGAATTTCGAGGATACCACAAACCAAACCGGGGCTTCCCTTTCAAATATCTGAAAATTCTATGAATGGCAGCCAGATGAGGGAGTCTTGAAGAAGATTGATAACGTTCGCATTGACAAACTGCAAACATGATGTCTGGTCTGCTTGTAGTAAGATACATCAAGGACCCAATCATTGATCGATAATGAGTCTGATCGACCTTAGATCCATGTTCATCAGAAGTGAGAGCTGGACGTTCTTTCATGGGAGTTACCTCGGAGTTGCAATTTTTCATGCCAAATTTCACCAGCATATCTGTCACATACTTGCTTTGATGAATAAGAATTCCTTCAGAATTTTGACGAACTTGTTACCACAAGAAAGTGGTCATTTCTCCCAAAGAGCTCATTTCAAATTTCGTCTTCATTAAACTCTCAAACTCCTTGCATAGCTTTTCACTGGTTGATCCGAAGATAATATCATCAACATAAATTTGGACCAAAATCATGTCATCATCAAATATTTTGAGAAACAGTGGTTGATCAATTGTTCCAAGTGTGTATCCACGACTAAGCAAATCTTCGGTCAACGTTGCATACCAAGTTTGTAAACAGGCTCTGGATGGTCTGAGTCAACAAAGCCAGGAGGATGACTAACATATATCTCTTCCGATACCTTCCCATAGAGAAAAGTTGTTTTAACATCCATTTGATACATAGTAATTCCCATGTAAGAGGCATATGCCAAGAACAGACAAATAGCTTCCAATCGAGCAACAGGAGCGTAGACTTCATTATAATCAAGTCCTTCAACCTGACGAAAACCTTGAACAACTAATCGTGCTTTATTTCCGACTATTATGCTACTGTCATCTTGTTTGTTGTGAAAAACCCATCGTGTACAGAGAGACTTTTTGCTATCTGGTAGAGGAACAAGTTCCCACACTTTTAACCGATCAAACTAATTTAGTTCATCATGCATGGCTTCAACCCAACTAGGTTCCTCAAGAGCCATGTATATATTCTTGTGTTCTATCTGAGAGATAAAACAACAATACAAACAGTTATTAATAGAACTAGACTGGCTTCGTGTCTGAACACTTGTGTCTAGTGATCCGATAACATTTTCAATAGGATGATCTTTTTGAGTGTGAGTGGGAACACTATAATGAGAAGAGTTGACAGCAGTTGGTGGATCGGATACATGTGTGGATGGAGCAGCGAGATTTTCTGACTCAGAAATAAGCTCAGAATTTGACGAAGTAGCGGTATATTCAGCATCAATTGGTTCAGAAAGGGTGTGATCAAGATTTGAGATAATAGGTGTGTCAGACTGAATCTCTTTTCCTTTATCGAGTTGAGGTGTTGTGGGGTGTTGAGCAGGAGGGTCAACAGTCCAGGATGTGTGATGTACAAGATCTGATTCATCAGTATCCAGTGTAATACTTGAAATCTTTGGATCAACGAAAGAAACCTCATATGGAATGTTGAAGGATTTGAACCGAGTTGAATAGTCAAACAACCAATCCGGTCCAACTCGTGCGTCTGTTGCATTCTCCTCAAGCCAACGAACATCATAAGACTCCACAATTTGCTTGGTGACTTTGTTGTAAACACGATATGCTGTTTTACTAGCATATCCAACAAAATAACAATCATATGGAGTCATCATATGGCGATAATGTACAAGGACATCCAAAACATGGTTTGTTATTTATTACAGAAAAATACAAAAAGATTTTATATTTTCACATTTGTTTTAGATTATCATTTGTGTGTTTGGATGTTCAATCATTTCTGAATCCATAACCAACCAGACTATTCTTCATAACGGCATCCGTTTAACTGATCAGAATGTAAAATTTTAAAATTAAGTTGTTTTTTGTGAGTGACAAGTTTCATTCGTACGAATGAACAAGGAGAATGGCTCATTCGACCGAATGACATCATTCCAGCGAATGACACTTTTGGCCGAATCAACTTGGGCCGAAGTAACTCATTCGATGGCTTCATTCGCCGAATGAAATTTTTATAAGGCTTCTTTCAGCCAAATGAAACTGGGGCGAAGCAGCTCATTCGGAAGTTTCATTCGCCGAATGAGAATTCCTATTTATAAGGCTCCTTCGGCCGAACCACCTCATTCTCCCAAAATCTCATTCTATCGCCCACTGTGTGTTTCATTCGCCCGAAACACTCGCTTTATACAATTCATCGATTGTTTTTTGGATCAAATCACTTCTGTTGCTGATATTTCTTCTTGTGATCATCTCAGGTACTTGTGGATCCAAGATGACCGATTTTTGTCCATGGATTCGATGCGAACATATCTGATTTTTGGGTTTTAGGGTTCTTGACTGTCGCCTAAAAATAGATGAACATATTGGACTTTAAATCATCAAAAACCTTTTATAAATGTCTTAATCGGTCATTTCTGAGTGTGTGGGTGTAAATTTTGTGGACTGATTTGGAACTCTATGAACATGGAATTTGAATATCATTTGGCCGACCGAATGACGCTATTCGACCCTAAGAACCCGACCGAAGGACCTCATTCGGCGAATGACTCATTCGGATAATACTCTCATTCGATGGTCATAATGTTGACCAACCTCATTCGCCTGTTTATTCGGTTGACTAAGTCATTCGGTTAAACTAGCTCATTCGTCGGAGGGTCATTTGGCTAGATAAATCTCATTCGGCCAAATGTTTTACGTGTCAATTTTTCTGATTTGATTCAACTACTTAAGTAAGTGATACTGACATGTTTATTTTATTGTTTCTCAGTATGGCTGAGTGTAAGGCGGTGACCAAGAACAACATTTGTGCGTATTTGGACCTGTCTACCAAGAACGTCGTGCAGTTCAGAGACATTATTACATTTCTTAGGCGTGCTAGGATCTTTACTGCCATATCCACTGTATATGTGCCATATCAGTCACATCAGCAGGATTTCTGGAGATCTGCTGATATTGATTGCGAGGTTGAGCCGCCAGTTATCAGAGGCAAGGTGCAGGGTCACGATGTTGTTATTTCTGTAGAACATATCAGGAGGATATGTGGTTTTCAGGATACACCGGATCAGCCCATTCTACTTGATCACTACCTAGTTCGTGGATGTTTTATGCGGTGCAAGTATGATGGTGATCTTGGAGCTGGGATACTTAAACAAAGCATTTATGTCTCCACAGTTCAAGTATATAGCACATGTGCTTATTTATTGCCTAGGTTCGAGGCGAGGTGGTTTTGATGATATGCGGGAGACTATTCAGTGTGCGCTTGTAGCTTTGGTGCTGAACCGGCCTTTCACATTTTCTGAGATGGTGTTTACACATCTGAAGGAGAACGTTATGCTAAAGGGCGACAAAAAGTTTCTCATGTACCCTCGTTTTCTCCAGCAAATATTTGATGCTCAGTTGCCAAACCTACCGAAGAACAGCACAGATGTCATCAGATTGGAGCATATGAATGATATCACTCTAAACAGAGTGATGTCGTACAGAGGGAAGGAAAAGAAGCCTCCGGTTCGTACTTTATTCGGTCATCTTCAGGGACCTGACTTTGTTGCTCCTGGTGGTCGGAAATGGAGGCATGATGACTCAAACTCAGACATTAAGGACATTGTTGTCCGGGTGATGATGGTGATGATGATGGAGATGATGGTGCTAGTGATGTAGGTGGTGGTGATACTAGTGTTGGTGTGAGTGAGGCGGGTTTTTGGTGCAGGTGCTGTTAGCACACGTGCTGCAGGTGTTAGCACTATTGAAGTTGGTATGACAGGTGTTACAGTTGGTGTTAGTTCTGTTGCTGATGCAGGTGTGGGAAGTTCTAGAGCTGGTAATTATGATGTGGTTGTAGATGCACTATTAGACTTGGATTTTATGGCGACTACGCAGGCCGCTATATCTACTCCACTAGATATGACAGGCACCACCTCAGCTGAAGGTAGAGATAATTCAGAGGAATCAGGTGGTGATGGTGGTGAGGCTGGAGGTGAAGAGGGCCCTGAGAGCTCAGATTCAGAGGACACTCCTGATGAGTTCGAGAGTGTTTGGGTAGGAGGGAGACTGGTGAAGAAGAGGAAGAGACAAAGTGAAGTAGAGCTTGATGATATTCATGATCCATTGTTTGTTCCTGAGTTTGATTTGTCTCCTCCTCCTCGAACTTCTATTGCTACATCTACTGCAGCTGTGACAGTTGCTGCTACTCAC
>SZYD01001720.1:0-36405 GCA_009363875.1 Mikania micrantha | reverse complement strand
AAGAGTTATTCTTCAGCACTTGTGTCTCAACACATTTACCAACATCAGTTGTTGCAGTATCAGCTTTGTCACCAACTGCTGAAAAATGACTTTGACTTATCAAAATTCTTGCATCATTTTCACCAACACTATCCCCATCTGATTCAATTAGGTGTAAGTTTAAAACATTTGAAACATGTTCATCAGGATTAATCTCAACTAAGACATTATCCTGACAATGTCATCCTTAATGACATTGTGCACCCAATTGAATAAGAATAAGGTTTCAATCTCAACCTTTTCAGCAGCAGCTTTGCAAACATTTGAGTCTTCTTCAGATATGTCTGCAGAATCAGACATTTCTGAAGAGTTGGTAGATTAGTACACACTCTCTCCATCAGTTTCACAGTCAAGACTTTTTGGTTTATAATCAGTAGGGGGGCCAGTGTGTTATAACCAATCCCAACTTACATTTGAAGCTGACTGTTTGCTCAATAACATCAAATCCCTTACAGGACTAAACCTTTTTCACAATTGACTTGGGTTGCTGCAAGTGTTTGTTCAGAGTCATTATGCTTCACTAGCATGACTTCCACTCTAGCTTTTTCATCAGACAACAAGCATTTAAGTTTATAAATTTCAGATTCTTTCTCATTTAAGGCTTTTCAAATCAGTTTTGTTTTTAGCCACAACCTTTTCCAATTCAAATTTGTCATTAATCAGTTCTACATTGATTTCCCTAATGGAAGCAAATGCTGAAATGCATGACTCTGAACATAATTTAGCTTTTGATTCAGAAGATACCTGAGATGTTGAAGAGGATTGACAGATTATTGGTCAGTTGAATCAATAGCCATCAGTGCCAGATTTCCAAAAGGATTGTCTCCACCATGTGGACTAGTTTCAGAAAAAGGCTGCATGTTGAAGTCTGATAAGTCATCAGGCAAGCTACTCCAATCAACAACTCCAGGAGTGAAGAAACTCTGATGCTTGTTGTTGAGACTGTTGAGTTGATTGAGGTTTGCTGGGTTCAGGAAGAGCAGGTGATTGTGGTGAGATTAATGCTGTATTGTGAGGAGGTTGAGGCATGTAAAAGCAAGGATATGGATAGGGCATTGGATTTTGTGGATCAAAGTGAGCTGGATAGAATTGCTGTTGACTAGTACCAGAAGATTGTGGTCCTTGCCTGAGGAATTGTTGCTTGGAAAAGGTCACAAAAGGTGCAGCAGGATTAGAACCAGATGTTTTGCACTCCCTAGCAAGTGACCAAGCTATGACACTTATGGCACCTCAACTTCCCTTGTCAAAATCCAACCTTAGTCTTGCCAGATAATCCAGGGAACTTCTTCCTGTTCTTTTATTAAACTTTTGTGATCTGATGTGATCAATGCCATTTGACTTAAAATGTCCATCTCCTCTAGATCATCATCCGGGATACCTTTCAAATCATCCATCACAAAACACAAGTTGTCACTATAACTTCTGCATTACCTCAACTCCCACAAAAGCATGATCAGAATTGTTAGTAGAAAAGTCAATATGTTCATCATAAGAACATTCAGACCCATTAACTCTGACTCTGACCAAGTAAAGCAGTGTTACCAGGAACAAAATCATCAGCAAGTTTTCCAGATGAAGACAATTTTCTCTTCTGTTCTACCTCTCTCTCAAAGTTAAGAGTTTCCCATGTAATTGGTGAGAGATAGACTTTCTAGATTAGCATAGAGCGTAGGACAATTGTATAAGTGTCCATCTCTCAGGCAATGATCTGAGGAAATCTGTTATTCATCTGACTATAGTGTATTCTGCTTAACCATTTTTAACTCAGAAATTAAACATGAGAAAGCGCTCAAATTGTTGAGTCAAGGATTCACCCTTTCGGTGAGAAAATGTCTCATACTGCTGAGCCAGACATTTCTCTAGTATTTGCTAAAACTCATCGATTCCACCAAATTGTTCTTTCAGTGCAACCCAGAGATCATGAGCAGTATCAGATGCATCAAGCAGAATAGATTCATTAGGCAGAGCCATGGCCAGAATACCATGAGCTTTAGCATCAATTTCAAACAATTTAATGTCCTCATACCGAATACATATCAGCAGGTTTCGGAATCATGATCTTAGTTTCAGGATCAGTGATCGTGGGTTTATATGGTCATGCACAACAGATTTCCAAAATCCTGCGCTGTTAATCGACAGGTGATGTAGCATTCTACGTTGCCATATGTTGTACTCACTCCGCACAAGCCGGAGGCTTGGTTGCGGAGCCGTATTGTGCGGATCATTGTTCGGAGTTGACATGATCACAGATTCAAGCAATTTAACACAAACTAATGCAAATCTCAATCAATTGATGCAAAACAGATTGATATTGAATACAAATCAAACAGAAGTTAACAGAAAGCTTCAATCTATAACAATTCTTACTTAATCAGCTAATTCACTCAATTTGAGAACAAATTTGAGCAGTTTCGACAGAATCAATTGTTAAATCGATCAATGATTACCAGCTCGATACCAATTGTAGGTCAGATGTTCTCAATTGAGATGATAGAAGGTATAAGCAGCGGAATTTAACAAGAATTAGAATAATCAAGTAAGATCCATTTCAATCAACAGTAACGCAAGTTTGTTATAGAGAGAGAAGTTTTCTGTAAAAGGAAAAATCTATTCAGATCATTAACTTCGTTACATTACAATCATGTCAACTGCCTATATATAGAAGGCAGTGAAGTATGATGAGTACACATGATGTTGACACCTAACAGACAAAACAAAAACTACTGAAGTACAAAATACTAAAAACATCTGAGAGTACAACTACTCATCAGAACTTTTACAACAATAAAAGAAAACTACTGAAGACTAACTACACACCACAAATCTGATGACTTACACTTCAGCTGTTGTACATGTCTTCAGATCTCGTGACTTCTGCACATTTGAATATCAGCCTTTGTGTTACTTTCAGTTGTTTTGTAAATGCTGTGAGACTTAGAGATTTTTCTGATCAGGCTCATTGGTTCTTTTAGTCCAACAACAAGTGTTGCAAAGTCTGAACATTTACGAATGTTCAACTTGTGCACATTCGGATTATTTGTGAGTGAACAAGTGTGATTATCATACCAAATTTCGCGCTCCGGGACCTTTCTGCACGACGGGTCACACGATCCAGCCCTCCGGCTCGAGGAGTGACATTTACAGTGTTAAATTATGAACGAAACCAATGTAATTTAACTGTGTAATTCTATTTCATTTACCATTTATCTCATTAAATAACATGTGCAATGTAAAGAATGTGATCACTTCGATTATCATTCGATATAACGCCCCGGGGCCATTCCGACCGACGGGACACTCGATCCGGCCCGTCGGCTCAGGGTGTGACACATCTTATTTGCGAATTAACAAGTGTTGCACAGTTAGAACATTTACGAATCTTAAACTTGTGCACATCAGATCATTTGTGAATGAAAAAGTGTTGCAAAGTTCGAACATTTACGAATGTTCAACTTGTGCACACTCAGATCAGTTGCGAATGAACAAATGTTGCACACTCGGATAATTTGCGAATGAACAAGTGTTACACAGTTAGAAAATTTACGAATGTTAACTTGTCCACACTCAGATCATTTGCGAATGAAAAAGTGTTGCACAGTCAGAACATTTACGAATGTTCACATTGTGCGCACTCAAATCATTTGCGAATCAACTAGTGTTGCCGATTAGAAAATTTATGAATGTTCAACTTGTTCACACTCAGATCATTTGCGAACGAACAAATGTCGCATAGTTTGAATTTTTAAGAATGTTCAACTTGTGCACACTCAGATCATTTGCGAATGAAGGAAGTGATGCACGGTAACAAGATTTACGAATCTTCAAATTGTGCGCACTCATGTCATTTGTGAATGAACAAGTGTTGCAAAGTTCGAACGTTTACGAATTATCAACTGGTGAACACCCGGATCATTTGCAAATGAACCATTGTTGAACAGATTGAACCATTTAGGAATGTTCAACTTGTGCACACAAATATCAATTGCGAAAGAACGTGTGTTGCACAGTTAGAACATTGACGAATTTTCAACTTACGCACTGTCAGATCATTTGCGAATGAACATATGTTGTACAATTATAACATTTAAGAATGTTCAACTTGTGCACACACGGATAATTTGCGAATCAACAAGTGTTGGACATTTGCAAATTTTACGAATCTTCAACTTGTGCACACTCAGATCTTTTAGGAATGAACAAGTGTTGCACAGCTAGAACATTTACGAATGTTCAACTTCTGCGCACACAGATCATTTGCGAATCAACAAGTTTTTCACAGTTAGAAAATTTACGAATTTTCAACTAGTGCACACTCAGATAATTTGCCAATGAACAAACACAGTTAGAACATTTACGAATGCTTAACTTGTGTACACTCTGATCGTTTGCGAATCAACAAGTGTTGCACAATTAGAACATTTACGAATATTCAACTTGTGCACTCTCAGATCATTTGCGAATGAACAAGTGTTGCCCAATTTGAACATTTCCGAATGCTCAACTTGTGCATAGTCAGACCATTTGCGAATGAACAAGTGTTGCACGTTTAGAACATTTACTAATGTTATACTTTAGCACACACATATCATTTGCGAATGAACAAGGGTTGCATAGTTAGAACATTTACGAATCTTCAGCTTTTGCACACTCCGATTATTTGCGAATCAACAAGTTTTGCACGGTTAGAACACTTAAGAATCTTGAACTTGTGCACACTCATATCATTTGCGAATAAACAAGTGTGCAAAGTCTGAACATTTACGAATGTTCAACTTGTGCACATTCGGATTATTTGTGAGTGAACAAGTGTGATTATCATACCAAATTTCGCGCTCCGGGACCTTTCTGCACGACGGGTCACACGATCCAGCCCTCCGGCTCGGGGAGTGACATTTACAGTGTTAAATTATGAACGAAACCAATGTAATTTAACTGTGTAATTCTATTTCATTTACCATTTATCTCATTATATAACATGTGCAATGTAAAGAATGTGATCACTTCGATTATCATTCGATATAACGCCCCGGGGCCATTCCGACCGACGGGACACTCGATCCGGCCCGTCGGCTCAGGGTGTGACACATCTTATTTGCGAATTAACAAGTGTTGCACAGTTAGAACATTTACGAATCTTAAACTTGTGCACATCAGATCATTTGTGAATGAAAAAGTGTTGCAAAGTTCGAACATTTACGAATGTTCAACTTGTGCACACTCAGATCAGTTGCGAATGAACAAATGTTGCACACTCGGATAATTTGCGAATGAACAAGTGTTACACAGTTAGAAAATTTACGAATGTAACTTGTGCACACTCAGATCATTTGCGAATGAAAAAGTGTTGCACAGTCAGAACATTTACGAATGTTCACATTGTGCGCACTCAAATCATTTGCGAATCAACTAGTGTTGCCCGATTAGAAAATTTATGAATGTTCAACTTGTTCACACTCAGATCATTTGCGAACGAACAAATGTCGCATAGTTTGAATTTTTAAGAATGTTCAACTTGTGCACACTCAGATCATTTGCGAATGAACGAAGTGATGCACAGTAACAAGATTTACGAATCTTCAAATTGTGCGCACTCATGTCATTTGTGAATGAACAAGTGTTGCAAAGTCGAACGTTTACGAATTATCAACTGGTGAACACCCGGATCATTTGCAAATGAACCATTGTTGAACAGATTGACCATTTAGGAATGTTCAACTTGTGCACACAAATATCAATTGCGAAAGAACGTGTGTTGCACAGTTAGAACATTGACGAATTTTCAACTTACGCACTGTCAGATCATTTGCGAATGAACATATGTTGTACAATTATAACATTTAAGAATGTTCAACTTGTGCACACACGGATAATTTGCGAATCAACAAGTGTTGGACATTTGCAAATTTTACGAATCTTCAACTTGTGCACACTCAGATCTTTTAGGAATGAACAAGTGTTGCACAGCTAGAACATTTACGAATGTTCAACTTCTGCGCACACAGATCATTTGCGAATCAACAAGTTTTTCACAGTTAGAAAATTTACGAATTTTCAACTAGTGCACACTCAGATAATTTGCCAATGAACAAACACAGTTAGAACATTTACGAATGCTTAACTTGTGTACACTCTGATCGTTTGCGAATCAACAAGTGTTGCACAATTAGAACATTTACGAATATTCAACTTGTGCACTCTCAGATCATTTGCGAATGAACAAGTGTTGCCCAATTTGAACATTTCCGAATGCTCAACTTGTGCATAGTCAGACCATTTGCGAATGAACAAGTGTTGCACGTTTAGAACATTTACTAATGTTATACTTTAGCACACACATATCATTTGCGAATGAACAAGGGTTGCATAGTTAGAACATTTACGAATCTTCAGCTTTTGCACACTCCGATTATTTGCGAATCAACAAGTTTTGCACGGTTAGAACACTTAAGAATCTTGAACTTGTGCACACTCATATCATTTGCGAATAAACAAGTGTTGCAAAGTCTGAACATTTACGAATGTTCAACTTGTGCACATTCGGATTATTTGTGAGTGAACAAGTGTGATTATCATACCAAATTTCGCGCTCCGGGACCTTTCTGCACGACGGGTCACACGATCCAGCCCTCCGGCTCGGGGAGTGACATTTACAATGTTAAATTATGAACGAAACCAATGTAATTTAACTGTGTAATTCTATTTCATTTACCATTTATCTCATTATATAACATGTGCAATGTAAAGAATGTGATCACTTCGATTATCATTCGATATAACGCCCCGGGCCATTCCGACCGACGGGACACTCGATCCGGCCCGTCGGCTCAGGGTGTGACACATCTTATTTGCGAATTAACAAGTGTTGCACAGTTAGAACATTTACGAATCTTAAACTTGTGCACATCAGATCATTTGTGAATGAAAAAGTGTTGCAAAGTTCGAACATTTACGAATGTTCAACTTGTGCACACTCAGATCAGTTGCGAATGAACAAATGTTGCACACTCGGATAATTTGCGAATGAACAAGTGTTACACAGTTAGAAAATTTACGAATGTTAACTTGTGCACACTCAGATCATTTGCGAATGAAAAAGTGTTGCACAGTCAGAACATTTACGAATGTTCACATTGTGCGCACTCAAATCATTTGCGAATCAACTAGTGTTGCCCGATTAGAAAATTTATGAATGTTCAACTTGTTCACACTCAGATCATTTGCGAACGAACAAATGTCGCATAGTTTGAATTTTTAAGAATGTTCAACTTGTGCACACTCAGATCATTTGCGAATGAACGAAGTGATGCACAGTAACAAGATTTACGAATCTTCAAATTGTGCGCACTCATGTCATTTGTGAATGAACAAGTGTTGCAAAGTTCGAACGTTTACGAATTATCAACTGGTGAACACCCGGATCATTTGCAAATGAACCATTGTTGAACAGATTGACCATTTAGGAATGTTCAACTTGTGCACACAAATATCAATTGCGAAAGAACGTGTGTTGCACAGTTAGAACATTGACGAATTTTCAACTTACGCACTGTCAGATCATTTGCGAATGAACATATGTTGTACAATTATAACATTTAAGAATGTTCAACTTGTGCACACACGGATAATTTGCGAATCAACAAGTGTTGGACATTTGCAAATTTTACGAATCTTCAACTTGTGCACACTCAGATCTTTTAGGAATGAACAAGTGTTGCACAGCTAGAACATTTACGAATGTTCAACTTCTGCGCACACAGATCATTTGCGAATCAACAAGTTTTTCACAGTTAGAAAATTTACGAATTTTCAACTAGTGCACACTCAGATAATTTGCCAATGAACAAACACAGTTAGAACATTTACGAATGCTTAACTTGTGTACACTCTGATCGTTTGCGAATCAACAAGTGTTGCACAATTAGAACATTTACGAATATTCAACTTGTGCACTCTCAGATCATTTGCGAATGAACAAGTGTTGCCCAATTTGAACATTTCCGAATGCTCAACTTGTGCATAGTCAGACCATTTGCGAATGAACAAGTGTTGCACGTTTAGAACATTTACTAATGTTATACTTTAGCACACACATATCATTTGCGAATGAACAAGGGTTGCATAGTTAGAACATTTACGAATCTTCAGCTTTTGCACACTCCGATTATTTGCGAATCAACAAGTTTTGCACGGTTAGAACACTTAAGAATCTTGAACTTGTGCACACTCATATCATTTGCGAATAAACAAGTGTTGCAAAGTCTGAACATTTACGAATGTTCAACTTGTGCACATTCGGATTATTTGTGAGTGAACAAGTGTGATTATCATACCAATTTCGCGCTCCGGGACCTTTCTGCACGACGGGTCACACGATCCAGCCCTCCGGCTCGGGGAGTGACATTTACAATGTTAAATTATGAACGAAACCAATGTAATTTAACTGTGTAATTCTATTTCATTTACCATTTATCTCATTATATAACATGTGCAATGTAAAGAATGTGATCACTTCGATTATCATTCGATATAACGCCCCGGGGCCATTCCGACCGACGGGACACTCGATCCGGCCCGTCGGCTCAGGGTGTGACACATCTTATTTGCGAATTAACAAGTGTTGCACAGTTAGAACATTTACGAATCTTAAACTTGTGCACATCAGATCATTTGTGAATGAAAAAGTGTTGCAAAGTTCGAACATTTACGAATGTTCAACTTGTGCACACTCAGATCAGTTGCGAATGAACAAATGTTGCACACTCGGATAATTTGCGAATGAACAAGTGTTACACAGTTAGAAAATTTACGAATGTTAACTTGTGCACACTCAGATCATTTGCGAATGAAAAAGTGTTGCACAGTCAGAACATTTACGAATGTTCACATTGTGCGCACTCAAATCATTTGCGAATCAACTAGTGTTGCCCGATTAGAAAATTTATGAATGTTCAACTTGTTCACACTCAGATCATTTGCGAACGAACAAATGTCGCATAGTTTGAATTTTTAAGAATGTTCAACTTGTGCACACTCAGATCATTTGCGAATGAACGAAGTGATGCACAGTAACAAGATTTACGAATCTTCAAATTGTGCGCACTCATGTCATTTGTGAATGAACAAGTGTTGCAAAGTTCGAACGTTTACGAATTATCAACTGGTGAACACCCGGATCATTTGCAAATGAACCATTGTTGAACAGATTGACCATTTAGGAATGTTCAACTTGTGCACACAAATATCAATTGCGAAAGAACGTGTGTTGCACAGTTAGAACATTGACGAATTTTCAACTTACGCACTGTCAGATCATTTGCGAATGAACATATGTTGTACAATTATAACATTTAAGAATGTTCAACTTGTGCACACACGGATAATTTGCGAATCAACAAGTGTTGGACATTTGCAAATTTTACGAATCTTCAACTTGTGCACACTCAGATCTTTTAGGAATGAACAAGTGTTGCACAGCTAGAACATTTACGAATGTTCAACTTCTGCGCACACAGATCATTTGCGAATCAACAAGTTTTTCACAGTTAGAAAATTTACGAATTTTCAACTAGTGCACACTCAGATAATTTGCCAATGAACAAACACAGTTAGAACATTTACGAATGCTTAACTTGTGTACACTCTGATCGTTTGCGAATCAACAAGTGTTGCACAATTAGAACATTTACGAATATTCAACTTGTGCACTCTCAGATCATTTGCGAATGAACAAGTGTTGCCCAATTTGAACATTTCCGAATGCTCAACTTGTGCATAGTCAGACCATTTGCGAATGAACAAGTGTTGCACGTTTAGAACATTTACTAATGTTATACTTTAGCACACACATATCATTTGCGAATGAACAAGGGTTGCATAGTTAGAACATTTACGAATCTTCAGCTTTTGCACACTCCGATTATTTGCGAATCAACAAGTTTTGCACGGTTAGAACACTTAAGAATCTTGAACTTGTGCACACTCATATCATTTGCGAATAAACAAGTGTTGCAAAGTCTGAACATTTACGAATGTTCAACTTGTGCACATTCGGATTATTTGTGAGTGAACAAGTGTGATTATCATACCAAATTTCGCGCTCCGGGACCTTTCTGCACGACGGGTCACACGATCCAGCCCTCCGGCTCGGGGAGTGACATTTACAATGTTAAATTATGAACGAAACCAATGTAATTTAACTGTGTAATTCTATTTCATTTACCATTTATCTCATTATATAACATGTGCAATGTAAAGAATGTGATCACTTCGATTATCATTCGATATAACGCCCCGGGGCCATTCCGACCGACGGGACACTCGATCCGGCCCGTCGGCTCAGGGTGTGACACATCTTATTTGCGAATTAACAAGTGTTGCACAGTTAGAACATTTACGAATCTTAAACTTGTGCACATCAGATCATTTGTGAATGAAAAAGTGTTGCAAAGTTCGAACATTTACGAATGTTCAACTTGTGCACACTCAGATCAGTTGCGAATGAACAAATGTTGCACACTCGGATAATTTGCGAATGAACAAGTGTTACACAGTTAGAAAATTTACGAATGTTAACTTGTGCACACTCAGATCATTTGCGAATGAAAAAGTGTTGCACAGTCAGAACATTTACGAATGTTCACATTGTGCGCACTCAAATCATTTGCGAATCAACTAGTGTTGCCCGATTAGAAAATTTATGAATGTTCAACTTGTTCACACTCAGATCATTTGCGAACGAACAAATGTCGCATAGTTTGAATTTTTAAGAATGTTCAACTTGTGCACACTCAGATCATTTGCGAATGAACGAAGTGATGCACAGTAACAAGATTTACGAATCTTCAAATTGTGCGCACTCATGTCATTTGTGAATGAACAAGTGTTGCAAAGTTCGAACGTTTACGAATTATCAACTGGTGAACACCCGGATCATTTGCAAATGAACCATTGTTGAACAGATTGACCATTTAGGAATGTTCAACTTGTGCACACAAATATCAATTGCGAAAGAACGTGTGTTGCACAGTTAGAACATTGACGAATTTTCAACTTACGCACTGTCAGATCATTTGCGAATGAACATATGTTGTACAATTATAACATTTAAGAATGTTCAACTTGTGCACACACGGATAATTTGCGAATCAACAAGTGTTGGACATTTGCAAATTTTACGAATCTTCAACTTGTGCACACTCAGATCTTTTAGGAATGAACAAGTGTTGCACAGCTAGAACATTTACGAATGTTCAACTTCTGCGCACACAGATCATTTGCGAATCAACAAGTTTTTCACAGTTAGAAAATTTACGAATTTTCAACTAGTGCACACTCAGATAATTTGCCAATGAACAAACACAGTTAGAACATTTACGAATGCTTAACTTGTGTACACTCTGATCGTTTGCGAATCAACAAGTGTTGCACAATTAGAACATTTACGAATATTCAACTTGTGCACTCTCAGATCATTTGCGAATGAACAAGTGTTGCCCAATTTGAACATTTCCGAATGCTCAACTTGTGCATAGTCAGACCATTTGCGAATGAACAAGTGTTGCACGTTTAGAACATTTACTAATGTTATACTTTAGCACACACATATCATTTGCGAATGAACAAGGGTTGCATAGTTAGAACATTTACGAATCTTCAGCTTTTGCACACTCCGATTATTTGCGAATCAACAAGTTTTGCACGGTTAGAACACTTAAGAATCTTGAACTTGTGCACACTCATATCATTTGCGAATAAACAAGTGTTGCAAAGTCTGAACATTTACGAATGTTCAACTTGTGCACATTCGGATTATTTGTGAGTGAACAAGTGTGATTATCATACCAAATTTCGCGCTCCGGGACCTTTCTGCACGACGGGTCACACGATCCAGCCCTCCGGCTCGGGGAGTGACATTTACAATGTTAAATTATGAACGAAACCAATGTAATTTAACTGTGTAATTCTATTTCATTTACCATTTATCTCATTATATAACATGTGCAATGTAAAGAATGTGATCACTTCGATTATCATTCGATATAACGCCCCGGGGCCATTCCGACCGACGGGACACTCGATCCGGCCCGTCGGCTCAGGGTGTGACACATCTTATTTGCGAATTAACAAGTGTTGCACAGTTAGAACATTTACGAATCTTAAACTTGTGCACATCAGATCATTTGTGAATGAAAAAGTGTTGCAAAGTTCGAACATTTACGAATGTTCAACTTGTGCACACTCAGATCAGTTGCGAATGAACAAATGTTGCACACTCGGATAATTTGCGAATGAACAAGTGTTACACAGTTAGAAAATTTACGAATGTTAACTTGTGCACACTCAGATCATTTGCGAATGAAAAAGTGTTGCACAGTCAGAACATTTACGAATGTTCACATTGTGCGCACTCAAATCATTTGCGAATCAACTAGTGTTGCCCGATTAGAAAATTTATGAATGTTCAACTTGTTCACACTCAGATCATTTGCGAACGAACAAATGTCGCATAGTTTGAATTTTTAAGAATGTTCAACTTGTGCACACTCAGATCATTTGCGAATGAACGAAGTGATGCACAGTAACAAGATTTACGAATCTTCAAATTGTGCGCACTCATGTCATTTGTGAATGAACAAGTGTTGCAAAGTTCGAACGTTTACGAATTATCAACTGGTGAACACCCGGATCATTTGCAAATGAACCATTGTTGAACAGATTGACCATTTAGGAATGTTCAACTTGTGCACACAAATATCAATTGCGAAAGAACGTGTGTTGCACAGTTAGAACATTGACGAATTTTCAACTTACGCACTGTCAGATCATTTGCGAATGAACATATGTTGTACAATTATAACATTTAAGAATGTTCAACTTGTGCACACACGGATAATTTGCGAATCAACAAGTGTTGGACATTTGCAAATTTTACGAATCTTCAACTTGTGCACACTCAGATCTTTTAGGAATGAACAAGTGTTGCACAGCTAGAACATTTACGAATGTTCAACTTCTGCGCACACAGATCATTTGCGAATCAACAAGTTTTTCACAGTTAGAAAATTTACGAATTTTCAACTAGTGCACACTCAGATAATTTGCCAATGAACAAACACAGTTAGAACATTTACGAATGCTTAACTTGTGTACACTCTGATCGTTTGCGAATCAACAAGTGTTGCACAATTAGAACATTTACGAATATTCAACTTGTGCACTCTCAGATCATTTGCGAATGAACAAGTGTTGCCCAATTTGAACATTTCCGAATGCTCAACTTGTGCATAGTCAGACCATTTGCGAATGAACAAGTGTTGCACGTTTAGAACATTTACTAATGTTATACTTTAGCACACACATATCATTTGCGAATGAACAAGGGTTGCATAGTTAGAACATTTACGAATCTTCAGCTTTTGCACACTCCGATTATTTGCGAATCAACAAGTTTTGCACGGTTAGAACACTTAAGAATCTTGAACTTGTGCACACTCATATCATTTGCGAATAAACAAGTGTTGCAAAGTCTGAACATTTACGAATGTTCAACTTGTGCACATTCGGATTATTTGTGAGTGAACAAGTGTGATTATCATACCAAATTTCGCGCTCCGGGACCTTTCTGCACGACGGGTCACACGATCCAGCCCTCCGGCTCGGGGAGTGACATTTACAATGTTAAATTATGAACGAAACCAATGTAATTTAACTGTGTAATTCTATTTCATTTACCATTTATCTCATTATATAACATGTGCAATGTAAAGAATGTGATCACTTCGATTATCATTCGATATAACGCCCCGGGGCCATTCCGACCGACGGGACACTCGATCCGGCCCGTCGGCTCAGGGTGTGACACATCTTATTTGCGAATTAACAAGTGTTGCACAGTTAGAACATTTACGAATCTTAAACTTGTGCACATCAGATCATTTGTGAATGAAAAAGTGTTGCAAAGTTCGAACATTTACGAATGTTCAACTTGTGCACACTCAGATCAGTTGCGAATGAACAAATGTTGCACACTCGGATAATTTGCGAATGAACAAGTGTTACACAGTTAGAAAATTTACGAATGTTAACTTGTGCACACTCAGATCATTTGCGAATGAAAAAGTGTTGCACAGTCAGAACATTTACGAATGTTCACATTGTGCGCACTCAAATCATTTGCGAATCAACTAGTGTTGCCCGATTAGAAAATTTATGAATGTTCAACTTGTTCACACTCAGATCATTTGCGAACGAACAAATGTCGCATAGTTTGAATTTTTAAGAATGTTCAACTTGTGCACACTCAGATCATTTGCGAATGAACGAAGTGATGCACAGTAACAAGATTTACGAATCTTCAAATTGTGCGCACTCATGTCATTTGTGAATGAACAAGTGTTGCAAAGTTCGAACGTTTACGAATTATCAACTGGTGAACACCCGGATCATTTGCAAATGAACCATTGTTGAACAGATTGACCATTTAGGAATGTTCAACTTGTGCACACAAATATCAATTGCGAAAGAACGTGTGTTGCACAGTTAGAACATTGACGAATTTTCAACTTACGCACTGTCAGATCATTTGCGAATGAACATATGTTGTACAATTATAACATTTAAGAATGTTCAACTTGTGCACACACGGATAATTTGCGAATCAACAAGTGTTGGACATTTGCAAATTTTACGAATCTTCAACTTGTGCACACTCAGATCTTTTAGGAATGAACAAGTGTTGCACAGCTAGAACATTTACGAATGTTCAACTTCTGCGCACACAGATCATTTGCGAATCAACAAGTTTTTCACAGTTAGAAAATTTACGAATTTTCAACTAGTGCACACTCAGATAATTTGCCAATGAACAAACACAGTTAGAACATTTACGAATGCTTAACTTGTGTACACTCTGATCGTTTGCGAATCAACAAGTGTTGCACAATTAGAACATTTACGAATATTCAACTTGTGCACTCTCAGATCATTTGCGAATGAACAAGTGTTGCCCAATTTGAACATTTCCGAATGCTCAACTTGTGCATAGTCAGACCATTTGCGAATGAACAAGTGTTGCACGTTTAGAACATTTACTAATGTTATACTTTAGCACACACATATCATTTGCGAATGAACAAGGGTTGCATAGTTAGAACATTTACGAATCTTCAGCTTTTGCACACTCCGATTATTTGCGAATCAACAAGTTTTGCACGGTTAGAACACTTAAGAATCTTGAACTTGTGCACACTCATATCATTTGCGAATAAACAAGTGTTGCAAAGTCTGAACATTTACGAATGTTCAACTTGTGCACATTCGGATTATTTGTGAGTGAACAAGTGTGATTATCATACCAAATTTCGCGCTCCGGGACCTTTCTGCACGACGGGTCACACGATCCAGCCCTCCGGCTCGGGGAGTGACATTTACAATGTTAAATTATGAACGAAACCAATGTAATTTAACTGTGTAATTCTATTTCATTTACCATTTATCTCATTATATAACATGTGCAATGTAAAGAATGTGATCACTTCGATTATCATTCGATATAACGCCCCGGGGCCATTCCGACCGACGGGACACTCGATCCGGCCCGTCGGCTCAGGGTGTGACACATCTTATTTGCGAATTAACAAGTGTTGCACAGTTAGAACATTTACGAATCTTAAACTTGTGCACATCAGATCATTTGTGAATGAAAAAGTGTTGCAAAGTTCGAACATTTACGAATGTTCAACTTGTGCACACTCAGATCAGTTGCGAATGAACAAATGTTGCACACTCGGATAATTTGCGAATGAACAAGTGTTACACAGTTAGAAAATTTACGAATGTTAACTTGTGCACACTCAGATCATTTGCGAATGAAAAAGTGTTGCACAGTCAGAACATTTACGAATGTTCACATTGTGCGCACTCAAATCATTTGCGAATCAACTAGTGTTGCCCGATTAGAAAATTTATGAATGTTCAACTTGTTCACACTCAGATCATTTGCGAACGAACAAATGTCGCATAGTTTGAATTTTTAAGAATGTTCAACTTGTGCACACTCAGATCATTTGCGAATGAACGAAGTGATGCACAGTAACAAGATTTACGAATCTTCAAATTGTGCGCACTCATGTCATTTGTGAATGAACAAGTGTTGCAAAGTTCGAACGTTTACGAATTATCAACTGGTGAACACCCGGATCATTTGCAAATGAACCATTGTTGAACAGATTGACCATTTAGGAATGTTCAACTTGTGCACACAAATATCAATTGCGAAAGAACGTGTGTTGCACAGTTAGAACATTGACGAATTTTCAACTTACGCACTGTCAGATCATTTGCGAATGAACATATGTTGTACAATTATAACATTTAAGAATGTTCAACTTGTGCACACACGGATAATTTGCGAATCAACAAGTGTTGGACATTTGCAAATTTTACGAATCTTCAACTTGTGCACACTCAGATCTTTTAGGAATGAACAAGTGTTGCACAGCTAGAACATTTACGAATGTTCAACTTCTGCGCACACAGATCATTTGCGAATCAACAAGTTTTTCACAGTTAGAAAATTTACGAATTTTCAACTAGTGCACACTCAGATAATTTGCCAATGAACAAACACAGTTAGAACATTTACGAATGCTTAACTTGTGTACACTCTGATCGTTTGCGAATCAACAAGTGTTGCACAATTAGAACATTTACGAATATTCAACTTGTGCACTCTCAGATCATTTGCGAATGAACAAGTGTTGCCCAATTTGAACATTTCCGAATGCTCAACTTGTGCATAGTCAGACCATTTGCGAATGAACAAGTGTTGCACGTTTAGAACATTTACTAATGTTATACTTTAGCACACACATATCATTTGCGAATGAACAAGGGTTGCATAGTTAGAACATTTACGAATCTTCAGCTTTTGCACACTCCGATTATTTGCGAATCAACAAGTTTTGCACGGTTAGAACACTTAAGAATCTTGAACTTGTGCACACTCATATCATTTGCGAATAAACAAGTGTTGCAAAGTCTGAACATTTACGAATGTTCAACTTGTGCACATTCGGATTATTTGTGAGTGAACAAGTGTGATTATCATACCAAATTTCGCGCTCCGGGACCTTTCTGCACGACGGGTCACACGATCCAGCCCTCCGGCTCGGGGAGTGACATTTACAATGTTAAATTATGAACGAAACCAATGTAATTTAACTGTGTAATTCTATTTCATTTACCATTTATCTCATTATATAACATGTGCAATGTAAAGAATGTGATCACTTCGATTATCATTCGATATAACGCCCCGGGGCCATTCCGACCGACGGGACACTCGATCCGGCCCGTCGGCTCAGGGTGTGACACATCTTATTTGCGAATTAACAAGTGTTGCACAGTTAGAACATTTACGAATCTTAAACTTGTGCACATCAGATCATTTGTGAATGAAAAAGTGTTGCAAAGTTCGAACATTTACGAATGTTCAACTTGTGCACACTCAGATCAGTTGCGAATGAACAAATGTTGCACACTCGGATAATTTGCGAATGAACAAGTGTTACACAGTTAGAAAATTTACGAATGTTAACTTGTGCACACTCAGATCATTTGCGAATGAAAAAGTGTTGCACAGTCAGAACATTTACGAATGTTCACATTGTGCGCACTCAAATCATTTGCGAATCAACTAGTGTTGCCCGATTAGAAAATTTATGAATGTTCAACTTGTTCACACTCAGATCATTTGCGAACGAACAAATGTCGCATAGTTTGAATTTTTAAGAATGTTCAACTTGTGCACACTCAGATCATTTGCGAATGAACGAAGTGATGCACAGTAACAAGATTTACGAATCTTCAAATTGTGCGCACTCATGTCATTTGTGAATGAACAAGTGTTGCAAAGTTCGAACGTTTACGAATTATCAACTGGTGAACACCCGGATCATTTGCAAATGAACCATTGTTGAACAGATTGACCATTTAGGAATGTTCAACTTGTGCACACAAATATCAATTGCGAAAGAACGTGTGTTGCACAGTTAGAACATTGACGAATTTTCAACTTACGCACTGTCAGATCATTTGCGAATGAACATATGTTGTACAATTATAACATTTAAGAATGTTCAACTTGTGCACACACGGATAATTTGCGAATCAACAAGTGTTGGACATTTGCAAATTTTACGAATCTTCAACTTGTGCACACTCAGATCTTTTAGGAATGAACAAGTGTTGCACAGCTAGAACATTTACGAATGTTCAACTTCTGCGCACACAGATCATTTGCGAATCAACAAGTTTTTCACAGTTAGAAAATTTACGAATTTTCAACTAGTGCACACTCAGATAATTTGCCAATGAACAAACACAGTTAGAACATTTACGAATGCTTAACTTGTGTACACTCTGATCGTTTGCGAATCAACAAGTGTTGCACAATTAGAACATTTACGAATATTCAACTTGTGCACTCTCAGATCATTTGCGAATGAACAAGTGTTGCCCAATTTGAACATTTCCGAATGCTCAACTTGTGCATAGTCAGACCATTTGCGAATGAACAAGTGTTGCACGTTTAGAACATTTACTAATGTTATACTTTAGCACACACATATCATTTGCGAATGAACAAGGGTTGCATAGTTAGAACATTTACGAATCTTCAGCTTTTGCACACTCCGATTATTTGCGAATCAACAAGTTTTGCACGGTTAGAACACTTAAGAATCTTGAACTTGTGCACACTCATATCATTTGCGAATAAACAAGTGTTGCAAAGTCTGAACATTTACGAATGTTCAACTTGTGCACATTCGGATTATTTGTGAGTGAACAAGTGTGATTATCATACCAAATTTCGCGCTCCGGGACCTTTCTGCACGACGGGTCACACGATCCAGCCCTCCGGCTCGGGGAGTGACATTTACAATGTTAAATTATGAACGAAACCAATGTAATTTAACTGTGTAATTCTATTTCATTTACCATTTATCTCATTATATAACATGTGCAATGTAAAGAATGTGATCACTTCGATTATCATTCGATATAACGCCCCGGGGCCATTCCGACCGACGGGACACTCGATCCGGCCCGTCGGCTCAGGGTGTGACACATCTTATTTGCGAATTAACAAGTGTTGCACAGTTAGAACATTTACGAATCTTAAACTTGTGCACATCAGATCATTTGTGAATGAAAAAGTGTTGCAAAGTTCGAACATTTACGAATGTTCAACTTGTGCACACTCAGATCAGTTGCGAATGAACAAATGTTGCACACTCGGATAATTTGCGAATGAACAAGTGTTACACAGTTAGAAAATTTACGAATGTTAACTTGTGCACACTCAGATCATTTGCGAATGAAAAAGTGTTGCACAGTCAGAACATTTACGAATGTTCACATTGTGCGCACTCACATCATTTGCGAATCAACTAGTGTTGCCCGATTAGAAAATTTATGAATGTTCAACTTGTTCACACTCAGATCATTTGCGAACGAACAAATGTCGCATAGTTTGAATTTTTAAGAATGTTCAACTTGTGCACACTCAGATCATTTGCGAATGAACGAAGTGATGCACAGTAACAAGATTTACGAATCTTCAAATTGTGCGCACTCATGTCATTTGTGAATGAACAAGTGTTGCAAAGTTCGAACGTTTACGAATTATCAACTGGTGAACACCCGGATCATTTGCAAATGAACCATTGTTGAACAGATTGACCATTTAGGAATGTTCAACTTGTGCACACAAATATCAATTGCGAAAGAACGTGTGTTGCACAGTTAGAACATTGACGAATTTTCAACTTACGCACTGTCAGATCATTTGCGAATGAACATATGTTGTACAATTATAACATTTAAGAATGTTCAACTTGTGCACACACGGATAATTTGCGAATCAACAAGTGTTGGACATTTGCAAATTTTACGAATCTTCAACTTGTGCACACTCAGATCTTTTAGGAATGAACAAGTGTTGCACAGCTAGAACATTTACGAATGTTCAACTTCTGCGCACACAGATCATTTGCGAATCAACAAGTTTTTCACAGTTAGAAAATTTACGAATTTTCAACTAGTGCACACTCAGATAATTTGCCAATGAACAAACACAGTTAGAACATTTACGAATGCTTAACTTGTGTACACTCTGATCGTTTGCGAATCAACAAGTGTTGCACAATTAGAACATTTACGAATATTCAACTTGTGCACTCTCAGATCATTTGCGAATGAACAAGTGTTGCCCAATTTGAACATTTCCGAATGCTCAACTTGTGCATAGTCAGACCATTTGCGAATGAACAAGTGTTGCACGTTTAGAACATTTACTAATGTTATACTTTAGCACACACATATCATTTGCGAATGAACAAGGGTTGCATAGTTAGAACATTTACGAATCTTCAGCTTTTGCACACTCCGATTATTTGCGAATCAACAAGTTTTGCACGGTTAGAACACTTAAGAATCTTGAACTTGTGCACACTCATATCATTTGCGAATAAACAAGTGTTGCAAAGTCTGAACATTTACGAATGTTCAACTTGTGCACATTCGGATTATTTGTGAGTGAACAAGTGTGATTATCATACCAAATTTCGCGCTCCGGGACCTTTCTGCACGACGGGTCACACGATCCAGCCCTCCGGCTCGGGGAGTGACATTTACAATGTTAAATTATGAACGAAACCAATGTAATTTAACTGTGTAATTCTATTTCATTTACCATTTATCTCATTATATAACATGTGCAATGTAAAGAATGTGATCACTTCGATTATCATTCGATATAACGCCCCGGGGCCATTCCGACCGACGGGACACTCGATCCGGCCCGTCGGCTCAGGGTGTGACACATCTTATTTGCGAATTAACAAGTGTTGCACAGTTAGAACATTTACGAATCTTAAACTTGTGCACATCAGATCATTTGTGAATGAAAAAGTGTTGCAAAGTTCGAACATTTACGAATGTTCAACTTGTGCACACTCAGATCAGTTGCGAATGAACAAATGTTGCACACTCGGATAATTTGCGAATGAACAAGTGTTACACAGTTAGAAAATTTACGAATGTTAACTTGTGCACACTCAGATCATTTGCGAATGAAAAAGTGTTGCACAGTCAGAACATTTACGAATGTTCACATTGTGCGCACTCACATCATTTGCGAATCAACTAGTGTTGCCCGATTAGAAAATTTATGAATGTTCAACTTGTTCACACTCAGATCATTTGCGAACGAACAAATGTCGCATAGTTTGAATTTTTAAGAATGTTCAACTTGTGCACACTCAGATCATTTGCGAATGAACGAAGTGATGCACAGTAACAAGATTTACGAATCTTCAAATTGTGCGCACTCATGTCATTTGTGAATGAACAAGTGTTGCAAAGTTCGAACGTTTACGAATTATCAACTGGTGAACACCCGGATCATTTGCAAATGAACCATTGTTGAACAGATTGACCATTTAGGAATGTTCAACTTGTGCACACAAATATCAATTGCGAAAGAACGTGTGTTGCACAGTTAGAACATTGACGAATTTTCAACTTACGCACTGTCAGATCATTTGCGAATGAACATATGTTGTACAATTATAACATTTAAGAATGTTCAACTTGTGCACACACGGATAATTTGCGAATCAACAAGTGTTGGACATTTGCAAATTTTACGAATCTTCAACTTGTGCACACTCAGATCTTTTAGGAATGAACAAGTGTTGCACAGCTAGAACATTTACGAATGTTCAACTTCTGCGCACACAGATCATTTGCGAATCAACAAGTTTTTCACAGTTAGAAAATTTACGAATTTTCAACTAGTGCACACTCAGATAATTTGCCAATGAACAAACACAGTTAGAACATTTACGAATGCTTAACTTGTGTACACTCTGATCGTTTGCGAATCAACAAGTGTTGCACAATTAGAACATTTACGAATATTCAACTTGTGCACTCTCAGATCATTTGCGAATGAACAAGTGTTGCCCAATTTGAACATTTCCGAATGCTCAACTTGTGCATAGTCAGACCATTTGCGAATGAACAAGTGTTGCACGTTTAGAACATTTACTAATGTTATACTTTAGCACACACATATCATTTGCGAATGAACAAGGGTTGCATAGTTAGAACATTTACGAATCTTCAGCTTTTGCACACTCCGATTATTTGCGAATCAACAAGTTTTGCACGGTTAGAACACTTAAGAATCTTGAACTTGTGCACACTCATATCATTTGCGAATAAACAAGTGTTGCAAAGTCTGAACATTTACGAATGTTCAACTTGTGCACATTCGGATTATTTGTGAGTGAACAAGTGTGATTATCATACCAAATTTCGCGCTCCGGGACCTTTCTGCACGACGGGTCACACGATCCAGCCCTCCGGCTCGGGGAGTGACATTTACAATGTTAAATTATGAACGAAACCAATGTAATTTAACTGTGTAATTCTATTTCATTTACCATTTATCTCATTATATAACATGTGCAATGTAAAGAATGTGATCACTTCGATTATCATTCGATATAACGCCCCGGGGCCATTCCGACCGACGGGACACTCGATCCGGCCCGTCGGCTCAGGGTGTGACACATCTTATTTGCGAATTAACAAGTGTTGCACAGTTAGAACATTTACGAATCTTAAACTTGTGCACATCAGATCATTTGTGAATGAAAAAGTGTTGCAAAGTTCGAACATTTACGAATGTTCAACTTGTGCACACTCAGATCAGTTGCGAATGAACAAATGTTGCACACTCGGATAATTTGCGAATGAACAAGTGTTACACAGTTAGAAAATTTACGAATGTTAACTTGTGCACACTCAGATCATTTGCGAATGAAAAAGTGTTGCACAGTCAGAACATTTACGAATGTTCACATTGTGCGCACTCACATCATTTGCGAATCAACTAGTGTTGCCCGATTAGAAAATTTATGAATGTTCAACTTGTTCACACTCAGATCATTTGCGAACGAACAAATGTCGCATAGTTTGAATTTTTAAGAATGTTCAACTTGTGCACACTCAGATCATTTGCGAATGAACGAAGTGATGCACAGTAACAAGATTTACGAATCTTCAAATTGTGCGCACTCATGTCATTTGTGAATGAACAAGTGTTGCAAAGTTCGAACGTTTACGAATTATCAACTGGTGAACACCCGGATCATTTGCAAATGAACCATTGTTGAACAGATTGACCATTTAGGAATGTTCAACTTGTGCACACAAATATCAATTGCGAAAGAACGTGTGTTGCACAGTTAGAACATTGACGAATTTTCAACTTACGCACTGTCAGATCATTTGCGAATGAACATATGTTGTACAATTATAACATTTAAGAATGTTCAACTTGTGCACACACGGATAATTTGCGAATCAACAAGTGTTGGACATTTGCAAATTTTACGAATCTTCAACTTGTGCACACTCAGATCTTTTAGGAATGAACAAGTGTTGCACAGCTAGAACATTTACGAATGTTCAACTTCTGCGCACACAGATCATTTGCGAATCAACAAGTTTTTCACAGTTAGAAAATTTACGAATTTTCAACTAGTGCACACTCAGATAATTTGCCAATGAACAAACACAGTTAGAACATTTACGAATGCTTAACTTGTGTACACTCTGATCGTTTGCGAATCAACAAGTGTTGCACAATTAGAACATTTACGAATATTCAACTTGTGCACTCTCAGATCATTTGCGAATGAACAAGTGTTGCCCAATTTGAACATTTCCGAATGCTCAACTTGTGCATAGTCAGACCATTTGCGAATGAACAAGTGTTGCACGTTTAGAACATTTACTAATGTTATACTTTAGCACACACATATCATTTGCGAATGAACAAGGGTTGCATAGTTAGAACATTTACGAATCTTCAGCTTTTGCACACTCCGATTATTTGCGAATCAACAAGTTTTGCACGGTTAGAACACTTAAGAATCTTGAACTTGTGCACACTCATATCATTTGCGAATAAACAAGTGTTGCAAAGTCTGAACATTTACGAATGTTCAACTTGTGCACATTCGGATTATTTGTGAGTGAACAAGTGTGATTATCATACCAAATTTCGCGCTCCGGGACCTTTCTGCACGACGGGTCACACGATCCAGCCCTCCGGCTCGGGGAGTGACATTTACAATGTTAAATTATGAACGAAACCAATGTAATTTAACTGTGTAATTCTATTTCATTTACCATTTATCTCATTATATAACATGTGCAATGTAAAGAATGTGATCACTTCGATTATCATTCGATATAACGCCCCGGGGCCATTCCGACCGACGGGACACTCGATCCGGCCCGTCGGCTCAGGGTGTGACACATCTTATTTGCGAATTAACAAGTGTTGCACAGTTAGAACATTTACGAATCTTAAACTTGTGCACATCAGATCATTTGTGAATGAAAAAGTGTTGCAAAGTTCGAACATTTACGAATGTTCAACTTGTGCACACTCAGATCAGTTGCGAATGAACAAATGTTGCACACTCGGATAATTTGCGAATGAACAAGTGTTACACAGTTAGAAAATTTACGAATGTTAACTTGTGCACACTCAGATCATTTGCGAATGAAAAAGTGTTGCACAGTCAGAACATTTACGAATGTTCACATTGTGCGCACTCAAATCATTTGCGAATCAACTAGTGTTGCCCGATTAGAAAATTTATGAATGTTCAACTTGTTCACACTCAGATCATTTGCGAACGAACAAATGTCGCATAGTTTGAATTTTTAAGAATGTTCAACTTGTGCACACTCAGATCATTTGCGAATGAACGAAGTGATGCACAGTAACAAGATTTACGAATCTTCAAATTGTGCGCACTCATGTCATTTGTGAATGAACAAGTGTTGCAAAGTTCGAACGTTTACGAATTATCAACTGGTGAACACCCGGATCATTTGCAAATGAACCATTGTTGAACAGATTGACCATTTAGGAATGTTCAACTTGTGCACACAAATATCAATTGCGAAAGAACGTGTGTTGCACAGTTAGAACATTGACGAATTTTCAACTTACGCACTGTCAGATCATTTGCGAATGAACATATGTTGTACAATTATAACATTTAAGAATGTTCAACTTGTGCACACACGGATAATTTGCGAATCAACAAGTGTTGGACATTTGCAAATTTTACGAATCTTCAACTTGTGCACACTCAGATCTTTTAGGAATGAACAAGTGTTGCACAGCTAGAACATTTACGAATGTTCAACTTCTGCGCACACAGATCATTTGCGAATCAACAAGTTTTTCACAGTTAGAAAATTTACGAATTTTCAACTAGTGCACACTCAGATAATTTGCCAATGAACAAACACAGTTAGAACATTTACGAATGCTTAACTTGTGTACACTCTGATCGTTTGCGAATCAACAAGTGTTGCACAATTAGAACATTTACGAATATTCAACTTGTGCACTCTCAGATCATTTGCGAATGAACAAGTGTTGCCCAATTTGAACATTTCCGAATGCTCAACTTGTGCATAGTCAGACCATTTGCGAATGAACAAGTGTTGCACGTTTAGAACATTTACTAATGTTATACTTTAGCACACACATATCATTTGCGAATGAACAAGGGTTGCATAGTTAGAACATTTACGAATCTTCAGCTTTTGCACACTCCGATTATTTGCGAATCAACAAGTTTTGCACGGTTAGAACACTTAAGAATCTTGAACTTGTGCACACTCATATCATTTGCGAATAAACAAGTGTAGGATCAGATGTTCTCAATTGATATGATAGAAGAGTATAGCAGCGGAATTTGAAACAGAATTAGCATAATCAACGTAAGATCCATTTCAATCAAACAGTAACGCAAGTTTGTTATAGAGAGAGAAAGTTTTCTGTAAAGGAAAAATCTCATTCAGATCATTAACTTCGTTACATTACAATCATGTCAACTGCCTATATATAGAAGGCAGTGACGTCTGATGATGTCACATGATGTTGACACCTAACAGACAAAACAAAACTACTGAAGTACAAAATACTAAAACATCTGATGAGTAAACTACTCATCAGACTTTTACAAACAATAAAAGAAAACTACTGAAGACTAACTACACACCACAACATCTGATGACTTACACTTCAGCTGTTGTACATGTCTTCAGATCTCGTGACTTCTGCACATTTGAATATCAGCCTTTGTGTTCTTCTTCAGTTGTTGTAATGCTGTGAGACTTAGAGATTTTTCTGATCAGGCTCATTGGTTCTTTTAGTCCAACAAACTCCCCCTGAACCAATGCAGCCAAAAACCTCTAACTTATTCAAGGTCTCACTTATTTATTCCCAGGCAGAAAGATATGTCTTTTTCTTTTGAGATCAGTATCAAAATGACCAATTAAAGTATAAGCCTGATAACCAACAGCTTTCAAAAACTCTATCTGTCAAAATATGAGAGGGAACTCCATTGGGGAAATGGACTATGAGCATTAACCCCTCTCATTGAAGCTATTGATTGTATACTAACCTGAAAGACTCCCTGACATAAGCTTCAAGTAGTAACATCTTTTCTTCTGGAGTCAGTCTTTCAGGTTCACCTTCGAAGAAGGACTCAGGCCCATAAAATTCAGACAAGTATCTGGCCGTAGTCCCATCCTTCAGTTCTACTCTTGTAATTTCCCTGTACACAAACTCATCAGGGTGCTTACCCTCTAAAAACAAATAAAGTTCTTCTTGCTGAACATGTTCCAGCCTCCTATACACCAGTCCCTTCTTTATCATTTTGTTCTCTAAGAAGTTAGGAGCTTTTGCACTTGAGTTGTAGACACTCTTGAAGTCATTAATGATTTCCCAAGGATGAAGCACTGACCCAAGCATGATTTCAGCACTCAACACCCTTTTGATCCTATTTGCATAAGTTGCTGGGGGCTGTCTCTTGTGAATCCTATGAAGAACCCTTGGGTCAGGCCACATCTTAATCAATTCTTTCGTATATTTAAATGTCCATTTCAGAGCATACAACCTTTGAGCTTCCTTTTTCATTGCAGTGATAGTTGAAGTCTGAGGATAGTCTTTGTCCACCAACTTGAGGAATTGCTCATCATGTTTCCTTTGGCTCTCTTCTTCTTCCAGTTTTACTTTGACTGCCAACATCCTAGCCTCTGGTGTAATAATTGGCTGTTGACCAAAAACTAATGACTTTTCAGGAATGTAATTGGCAGGACGAGTAATTTTCTTCTTTGGAACTGTCAGATCTATCCCAGTTGTTGAAGGTGCAAGCTTTTGAGCTTTTGGCTTGATGACTGTGGAGATAGGCAACCTGTCTTCTGCATCAGAACTTTCTTCTTCTTGAATTCTGAGTTGCCTTCTCTTCTTTGGAGGAGCCCTTACCTCAACAACCTGAGTCTCAACCTGAGTCTGAGTCTGAACCTCTGGAATTTGTACCCCCTCTAGTTCAGTGTCTTGTGCATCAGAAGTTGTAGCTTGTACTTGAACCTCAGAGGTTGTAGCTTGTACATGAACTTCAGAGGTTGTAGCTTGTACTTGAACTTCAGAAGTTGTCACTTCCATTGGTTCAGCACTTGTTTCAATTTCTTTGTCAACCATTTCCTGCTCAACTTCCACATCAGCTCTGTTGATAACCTCAACAGGTTTATTCTTCCTCTGTCTCTTATAAGTTACTTGAATAGCAGGAGACCTTTCAGAAGCAACCTCTTCAGACCTTGGCCTTTTGGAAGCTGAAGTTGTGACTGATTCAGTTCCTAACTCCCCCTTTTTGGCTGCAGGGGAAGAAGGAGTATGTAGAGTTGAAAGTTTAGCAGTCACAGCCTCATCAACCATTTGTTGAATTTGAGTTTGGGAAGGTAACCTCTCATCAAGGGCTTGAACAATAATTGATTTCAGCAATGGAGTGATGAGAGGGAGGAGATGTAGAACGGCAGCGGCTAATGCCTCTGGGGGGCTAGAACCCAAAGGATTAGAGCCTGAAGCAAAGTCTGGTGGCTTGTCAAATTGGATATAAGTGGTTGAAGTGTTTGGGTGACCTTCAGAATGAGAATGTGCCATCTGTGGGGTAAGAGGGGAAGATGGACTTTTATCCTTGGACATTTTGGTGAGTAGCTCATTGAGTCTACATACCTCAGCCTCAAGGAGTTGGTTTTGCTTAACAAGCTCAGCAACTGATCTTTGGTCATCAGTAGCATTAGCTAGATCATCTGACCTCCTGAGAATCTCAGGATTTACCTGAGTTGAGTGTGGCTCAACAGATTCAGGTGCCCCTTTGTCTTGGTACTGGGGACTTCCAACCTCAGGGGTTACCCCTTCATCAGTTGTTGCCTCTGACAAGGTCTTAGCAATGGTACCACTAGCAATCACTCCAACTGATGGAGGTGATGAAGTAGCAGCCTTGTCAGATATCAGAATCTCTCTTTCCACACTAGGAGATCTGATGTGGTAGTCAGTATCCTGTGGGTTATCAGAGACACTTTGTTCCTCCCCCTCAATGTTGGAGCTTTTTTTAAGTGTCTGGGAGGGAGAAGGAGTGTTCAACTGATCCAGGATGTGATCAATAACAAATGGGCTATTTGGTGGTGGTTTCTATAGAAAGTGGGTTTGAAGGAGAATGCACCCGGGGAGATTGGTGCTTTTCAATAGAAACCTTTCAACTGAAATAGGTTCTAGTGATGTGGTGTCCCCTACAAAGGTTGCACCAGGATCCTGTAGAGAGGAAACCTGGGCGGTTTGAGCCGGTTGAGTCTGATGAACCACTGGTTGACTACTACCAGTGGTCAGTTCATGCCTTGGTGAGGCATGGGCAGACTCAGGGGACTCATTTCCCTGAGCAGCCTTTTTGGGCTTAGTGGATTTTGGTTTAGTGGGGACTTTGGATTTGGATTTTGAGGATGAGGCTGTGGGTTCCTTTGCTTGGGTTTGAGCTTCCGGGCAGCCTCTTTTAAAGTGAGGTTGGAGTTGTGTCGGGAATATACTTCCAGCAAAACTGCTGGAGCAGGGATCCCCTGACCAACAAGGCCTGTTTGTGGCAGCTGTTTCTCTATGATGGCCATAATAAAAACGAGGATAGAGTAACCATCTAGATGAAACAGGCTTACCAGCATGTTCAGTTAATTCAGAAAAAAGTATTTGAGAAAAATTTAGCTTTTGAGATTCGAGGATAGAGTACACTACCTGTTGCCAACGAGATGACATTTGATCCCACGAAGAAGACTTCGGAGCCAGGCATATGTTGATCATATGGAATATCAGACGCTCTGGATCATTAAAGTGTTTCTTGAACAGTGTGGAGTCACTTAAGTCGCCCTGGTATTCATGACTTGTAAAACAGAGGTCAGTGGCACTTTTAGGGAACTGAGTGACTAGGTTGGCATCGTCAAGTTGAAGAACATCCCTGAGCTCAGCGGGACTGATATGCACGTTGTGACCATTGACTGTTGATCGAAGAGAGATGACTCCAGTTCCAACATTTACCAGTTCAACATTCATCCAAAATTGATGAATGGATTCGACATACAGAGTTGGATTGATGAGAAAAGCAGTTTTGAATTGAGATGAGTTCATCAAGTCGACAGCTTCATCAAACTTGGACCAGAATGAAGATTTGGTCAGATAGGCTATAGAATTGTGACGCGGTTTCAAAGTTATGGTAGCCATAGATGCAGAGATGAAAGAGGGAAAGTAGGTTTTGAAAAAGATGAAAAGTTCTGAGAAAGTGATGATGAAACAACTGAGAAGGATTGAGTTAAATAGAGAAAACAACTGAGGTTTAAACAACTGAAGAGTAAAGTTACTCATCAGGTGTTGTCGATAATTTTGTTCATCAGGTGTTTTCAACAGTTGTTCATCAGACTTTGTGGAAATTTTGTTCATCAGAACTTTGTGGAAATTTTGTTCATCAGAACTTGTAAACAATGTGTTCATCAGAACTTGTAAACAATTTGTTCATCAGAACTTTGGAGAAATTTTGTTCATCAGAACTTGTGAACAATGTGTTCATCAGAACTTGTACACAATTTGTTCATCAGAACTTTGTAGAAATTTTGTTCATCAGAACTTGTGAACAATGTTTGACCTTCAGTACTTAGAACATCAATACTCATCAGTACTTTGTAACTTAGAGTATTATAAAAGATCATGACTGTTCTTGAATCAGTACTTTTGATATGTATCAGTATGTACTGAAAATATCAAAATGTGCCAAGATAAAATAATATTTATGGTTAAAAGAGAGAAGGGAAAATATTTTTGGAATTTTTAAAAGATAGTTAACATTGAAAGACTAACCTATTCAAGCTGCAACATACCAAGCCTTAGAACTAAATTTTGAAAAGTTGATGTGTCTAAAGGCTTAGTAAAAATGTCAGCAAGCTCATCAGCACTAGGAACAAATTTGGGATCAATCAGACCTTTTTCAAAACAATCTCTTATAAAGTGATGTCTGATCTCAATGTGTTTAGTCCTAGAGTGCTGAACTGGATTCTTGACAATACAAAGAGCGGAAGCACTATCCATTAACAATGGTGTCTTCAGTTCTTTGATGCCATAGTCCAGGAGTTGAGACTGAAGCCAGAGAATTTGGGAAGTGCAACTTGCAGCAGCAATGTACTCAGCTTCAGCAGTGGAGGTGGCTACAGAAGTTTGCTTCTTACTTTGCCAAGAAACCAAGCAATTTCCTAGAAACTGACACCCACCAGAAGTAGATTTTCTTGAGAGTTTGCATCCTGCATAGTCACTATCTGAAAAAGCAACCAGCTTGCAGGATTGTCCAGTGGAGTACCATATTCCCAGGAATTGAGTACCTTGCAAGTATCTGAAAATTCTTTTCACAGCAATCAAATGAGACTCTTTGGGTGCAGCCTGAAATCTAGCACAAACACATGTGGCAAACATAATGTCTGGCCTGGATGCAGTTAGATACATTAAAGATCCAATCATACATCTATAAAGAGTTTCATCCACTGAAGTACCTTTCAGATCTGCATCAAGTTGTGTGGTGGTGCTCATGGGATTGGAACATGGCTTACAGTTTTGCAAATCAAATTTCTTTAAAAGCTCTTTTGTGTATTTTGATTGGTGAATGAAAATTCCATCAGGTTTTTGTTTGATTTGAAGACCCAAGAAAAACTGTAACTCCCCCATAGCACTCATTTCGAAATTTTTGGTCATAAGTTCAGTAAAATCATCACACAACTTTGGATCAGATGAAGCAAATATAATGTCATCAACATAAATTTGAACAAGTAGCTTATGCTGGCCTACATTCTTTATGAATAAAGTTTTATCAATGGATCCTCTAGTGAAATTATTTTTGAGAAGAAAAGTGGATAATGTGTCATACCAGGCTCTAGGTGCTTGTTTCAGCCCATAAAGAGCTTTATCAAGCTTGTACACCCAATCAGGATGTTTATTGTCCTCAAAGCCTGGAGGTTGACACACATACACTTCCTCTTTTATTTTACCATATAAGAAAGCACTTTTGACATCCATTTGAAAAACTTTAAGTTTATGTAAGGCAGCATATGCTAAGAACAACCTAATTGCTTCTAATCTGGCTACAGGGGCAAAAGTTTCATCATAATCAATACCTTCTTCCTGACAAAACCCCTGTACAACCAGTCTAGCTTTGTTTTTAATGATTTGACCCTTTTCATCAGTTTTATTTCTAAACACCCATTTTGTGCCTATTGCACACTTACCTGGAGGTAGAGAAACCAGCTCCCAAACCTGTTGCTTCTTGAATTGCAACAATTCCAACTGCATTGCCTCCACCCAGCCAATATCTCTAAGTGCTATGTGGTAGTTCTTTGGCTCTTGTTGACTGACAAAGAGAGCATAAAGACAAAAGTTAGATAATTGACTTCTGGTTGAAACACCTGCAGAAATATCACCGAGGACTTGAGATAATGGATGATTCTTCAGTTCTTGATATGGAATAAGATCAGTGCAAGTGTTTGCTGGAGGATCAGATGTTGCAGTTGAAGATGATTCAGGAACAAAGCAGCTGGGATTTCAAATGATTGAGAGGATTCCAGAATTTCATCAGCATTTGTATTGAGTGGGATTGCTGAAGCAGGAGGAGCATCAGATTTGGTAGATGTGGACATATTGTCACTAATCTGAACAAATGGGTACTTGCATCTTCATCATCTGGAATTCCATGTGATGTTGCTGTAGAAGCTGGTGGTGGATCAGCTGAAAGAACTGCATCTTCTACACCACTATTCTCAACAGGAAACTCATGTTGCAAGATATTCAGATCAAACATCTCAGCAGGATTCTGAGGAATGGAATCTTTAGGACATTCATTGAATTTGACATGAAGAGTTTCTTCTACACTCTTTGTTCTACAATTGAACACTCTATATGCCTTGCAAGTTGAAGAATATCCAACAAAGTATCCTGCATCAACTTTGGAATCAAACTTGGTAAGTTGATCTTTGGTGTTGAGAATGTAAACAAGGACACCCAAAAGCTCTGAAGAAGGAAATTAAAGGAGTTAAAGAATGAAGAATTTCATATGGAGTCTTCAACCATCTTTGATTCACCAAAACTCTGTTTTGCACATAGCAAGCTGTGTTAACAGCTTCTGCCCAGAATGTGAGAGGTAAACCAGAATCAGCAAGCATTGTTCTGGCAGCTTCAATCAGGGTCCTATTCTTCCTTTCTACCACTCCATTCTGTTCAGGAGATCTGGGAATGCTATACTGTCTCTGAATTCCCTTTGACTGATAAAATTCATCAAGAAGATGATTTCTGAATTCAGTGCCATTGTCACTCCTAACACACTTGATAGAAAGAGAATACTGCTTTTCAGCATACAACACAAAATTGATAATAGCCTTGGCAACCTCACCTTTTGAGTGTAAGAAGAAAGTCCAGACAAACTTTGAATAGTCATCAACAATAACTAGACAATACTTCTTCTTTGCCATAGACATTATCTGCACTGGACCAAACAAATCCATGTGCAACAGTTGTAAGCAACCAGTGGATTTGGAATCTCCAATTGAAGGAAAAGAGGCTTTGTGTTGTTTTCCTTTCAAGCATGCAGAACAGTTTTCATCACAGCTAAAATCCTTTAAAGGAAGACCTCTAACCAAACCATGTTTCACCAATTGATTCATGTTCTTAATGTTCACATGACCTAATCTTCTATGCCACAGATTTGATTCCTTGAAAGAGGCCTTAGAAAATAAACAAGGATGACCTTTGACAGAGATTTTCTTAGAAAGATCAAAGGCATAGACCTTTCCCACTCTGTTAGCCTTAAGAAGTGTGTACTCATCTAACACTTTGCTAATCAAAGGCATCACATCAGAAGATAGAATCCTACAATCTTGATTAGTGAAGAGAGACACATGACCCTTATCACACATTTGACTAACACTCAGCAGATTGTACTTAAGATTCTCAACATGATTAACATCATCAAACCTAATCTCACCATTAGTGACTACACCTTTACCTATGATATACCCCTTAGCATCATTACCAAAGGACACAAATCCTCTCCTTCCAGTGAAATAGTTATGAAGAAGAGATCTGCTCCCAGTCATATGCATGGATCCTCCACTATCAACATACCAGATGCTACTTTGGCATGCTGAAGGACCCTGCATACAACAACACACTCAGTTAGACTTTTGGACCCAAACCATTTTGGTTTTGGGTCTGTTAACATTTGAAGAAACAGAACTAGCATTATCAGTTGAAGCAACACTTGAAGCATTCTTATCAGAAATTTTTGGTTTGACTTTTGATTTTGATTTCTTTTTATGAAATGAATCAACAGATGCCTCTGCCATATTGACCCTTCCTATCAGTTGTTGCATCATTAGCATCAGTTGATTATGATTTGAGTTAAAAGCTTGATTTCATCAGACACATCAGAACTTGATTTTTTATTTTTCTTTTTGATCAGTTTTGTGTCTTTAAGTAAATAGATGCTTCAAGTGTTGTTTCCCTGAATCTGGAACAATTTCTTTTCCTTTCTTGGATTTACTTGAAGTATTCCTTGTAAGGATTTTCCAGATTTTGAAACAACTGATGATTCTGGTACAAATTTTGAACTGAATTCATTTTTCATTTTAAGTATATTCTTGTTTTTATTCTTGATTTTGTTGAATTTAGAACCTTTTCTGTACCAGCATTCATCAGTTGAATGATTAAACAACCTACAAATATCACAAGGCACTCTCTTCTTTCTTTCTTGTGATTGTCTACAAGTACTGATGACTTAGAAACAGATTGTTTGTTCATCAGAACATCTGAGGCATCAGTATTTGTAGTCAAATTGACAACAGCTGATGGATTGACAACATCTGAAGAGTTATTCTTCAGCACTTGTGTCTCAACACATTTACCAACATCAGTTGTTGCAGTATCAGCTTTGTCACCAACTGCTGAAGAATGACTTTGACTTATCAAAATTCTTGCATCATTTTCACCAACACTATCCCCATCTGATTCAATTAGGTGTAAGTTTAAAACATTTGAAACATGTTCATCAGGATTAATCTCAACTAAGACATTATCCTGACAAGTGTCATCCTTAATGACATTTGTGCACCCAATTGAATAAGAATAGGTTTCAATCTCAACCTTTTCAGCAGCAGCTTTGCAAACATTTGAGTCTTCTTCAGATATGTCTGCAGAATCAGACATTTCTGAAGAGTTGGTAGATTAGTACACACTCTCTCCATCAGTTTCACAGTCAAGACTTTTGGTTTATAATCAGCAGGGGGGCCAGTGTGATTGTAACCAATCCCAAACTTAACATTTGAAGCTGACTGTTTGCTCAAACATTTCAAACCCTTACAGGACTCAACCCATTTTTCACAATTGACTTGGGTTGCTGCAAGTGTTTGTTTCAGATCATTATGCTTCACTAGCATGACTTCCACTCTAGCTTTTTCATCAGACAACAAGCATTTAAGTTTATAAATTTCAGATTCTTTCTCATTTAAGGCTTTTTCAAACTCAGTTTTGTTTTTAGCCACAACCTTTTCCAATTCAAATTTCTCATTAATCAGTTCTACATTGATTTCCCTAATGGAAGCAAATGCTGAAATGCATGACTCTGAACATAATTTAGCTTTTGATTCAGAAGATACCTGAGATGTTGAAGAGGATTGACAGATATTGTCAGTTGAATCAATAGCCATCAGTGCCAGATTTCCAAAAGGATTGTCTCCACCATGTGGACCAGTTTCAGAAAAAGGCTGCATGTTGAAGTCTGATAAGTCATCAGGCAAGCTACTCCAATCAACAACTCCAGGAGTGAAGAAACTCTGATGCTGTTGTTGTTGAGACTGTTGAGTTGATTGAGGTTTGCTGGGTTCAGGAAGAGCAGGTGATTGTGGTGAGATTAATGCTGGATTGTGAGGAGGTTGAGGCATGTAAAAGCAAGGATATGGATAGGGCATTGGATTTTGTGGAACAAAGTGAGCTGGATAGAATTGCTGTTGACTAGTACCAGAAGATTGTGGTCTTTGCCTGAGGAATTGTTGCTTGGAAAGGTCACAAAAGGTGCAGCAGGATTAGAACCAGATGTTTTGCACTCCCTAGCAAAGTGACCAAGCCTATGACACTTATGGCACCTCAACTTCCCTTTGTCAAATCCAACCTTAGTCTTGCCAGATAATCCAGGGAACTTCCTTCCTGTTCTTTTATAAAACTTTTGTGATCTGATGTTGATCAATGCCATTTGACTTAAAATGTCCATCTCCTCTAGATCATCATCCGGGATACCTTTCAAATCATCCATCACAAAACACAAGTTGTCACTATAACTTCCTGCATTACCCTCAACTCCCACAAAAGCATGATCAGAATTGTTAGTAGAAAAGTCAATATGTTCATCATAAGAACATTCAGACCCATTAAACTCTGACTCCTGACCAAGTAAAGCAGTGTTACCAGGAACAAAATCATCAGCAAGTTTTCCAGATGAAGACAGTTTTCTCTTCTGTTCTACCTCTCTCTCAAAAGTTAAGAGTTTCCCATGTAATTGGGTGAGAGATAGACTTTCTAGATTAGCATTAGAGCGTAGGACAATTGTATAAGTGTCCCATCTCTCAGGCAATGATCTGAGAAATCTGTTATTCATCTGACTATTAGTGTATTCTTGCTTAACCATTTTTAACTCAGAAATTAAACATGAGAACGCTCAAATTGTTGAGTCAAGGATTCACCCTTTCGGTGAGAAAATGTCTCATACTGCTGAGCCAGAATTTCTCTAGTATTTGCTAAAACATCATCGATTCCACCAAATTGTTTCTTTCAGTGCAACCAGAGATCATGAGCAGTAT